>CABHPH010046566.1:0-36147 GCA_902168325.1 Peromyscus nudipes | reverse complement strand
CCACATTTTTCTTCATAAATTAACATAATATCACTAAAATATAACTTGCAAAAACCATTATTTCTGGTTTCTTTTCTTGTAGCCACTTTTAACAATGATATGAGCTTAGAAATTTAATGCCAAGTTACACGTTGAATGTCATTCACTGGAAATGCTGAAAGGTATAGGCCTGCAGGGTAAATGTCAAGTGCCTGTGTTTGGACCATAGCCATATCTGATTATCAGGGCTGCTTCAGCACAGTCAATGGCCCTGGCATGTGTAATTTGTCCTGTGCTTTGAATCATAATGGAAGAAAATGAAAATAAGGTACTTTGCATTCTCAAGACAATTAAGAAAGGAGGGTGATGATTGAATTTGAATTAATAAACATTTATTGAGTAACTAAAACTGTCATGTAAGTGGGCACTATTTTATTGACCCATACTTTGTGATTTTCTTCTGAACTGCTTCTACTTCCTAAACATTTAAATGTCCAGACATTGATTATGTCTATGATCAGCTTTTTATTCAATGACACAAATACAAATCACTTATTGATGTATGTTTCTCTCCTACCCTGGATGTTGTAAATGAGAATGCATTTCTAATCAGAATCCTTGCTGTTTCCTTCAATCTAATGCAATGCCAAATTAGCAGTAGATACTTAAAGGGCTCTTAAATAAATTAATGAACAAGATGAGAGACTTCTAATTCTTACTTCAAAGTGTGAAAGGTCACAGGTACAATAGGTAACCTTGTAATGAAAATATAGAAACTGAGAAATGAGTAGCATTTAGATGAAACAATTTTTTTATAGGATTTTGAAAAGACATATGGTAAGATCTATAAACAGATTTAAGGTCCAAAACTGTTACCAACAATTTCACCAAGGACATTTGTAGACTTGAACTAAGTTGTAAAAGACTGACTTAATCTAAGTAATAATGATAGTTGAATGTTGGAAATCTAGGACCCAAATACCAAGTATCTGCACACTGCATCAAAGACTTTTCTAAAACATCGTGCCTTCGACCGCATCTTAGTGTGGAAAGATGACTATCACACCAGGAACGTGCTTCAGGAGAGCAATCTCATACTGTGTGTGGGATTTCTATAATTGTTAATGACACTCTAAATCTTGATATGACTCTATTGAATGCTACACAATTGTATACTTCTTTCAAACATAAATTTGTTTTGGGGTGATTTTCCTTCAAAAAAAAAGTCACAAAAGGTATATTTACACCATGTAAATAATGTAATAATGATGTGCCGTGTTACACATCTTTTCCAGTTTTTCTTTGTAAGTAGAGGAGAAAGGAAAGGAAATGGAAGACTGGGTGTTTTCTAGGACTCAATTCTTGAGTGTTCTCTAGTAGACCTGGCCTTACTGTGACACATGAATATATTCATGTTGCTTAATCAGAAAGATTCCCCCATATACAGTCACAGGTGATTTCTACAATAATCTCATCGGCTTAATCAGTTTCAGTGATGTAATTTTTATTTAAAATGTTCTTCTAATTATAACAAATGAAAGATACCTTTGAAAAACCATTCAAATTTTCTATATTATATCTAAAAGTCTATCACTGATTTAGTTCTTCAAATTAACAGTGTTCACTGTGGTGTGATCAGTCCTGTATTTATTATCCATTGATGGTATTCATCCTTCCTTCTTTTACCCAATGACTCTCTGCTCCTCCCTCCCCCTTCCCCTTTTTTATTAAGAAAATCACCAGGCAGAGCTCCAGGAGTCCAGTCAAAGGGAGAGAAGAGGGATCCTCCCTTTTTTAATATTCATTCGGATTCTTTCAAGTCACTTCTCAATTATTTTCCAATAAAAAACATACTTTTTACTCTGTCATCAGTTCCATTTGTCACATTAGAAGCCACTTTTCTAGTGGCAAAGTAAGGTATTTAATCCCTGTGTTCAATATAATGCAGCCCTCAACAACCTGTGCAATCAGTACAATTTTATAAATGTATATGAAAACCAGCAAACTTGATCATTCATTGAAAATTTACAAAGCTAAATACTAGTCCAATAACATAATGAAGTAGAAAAATCCAATTAAACTTCAGAAAGCATATAAATAATTCTATTCCCTTTTCATAACTAATATTATGATTCACTTTTGCCAAGAATCTAATAACTGAAAAAAATATACAGTTCTACCTCAGGGACACATGTACATACATGTGGGAACATGGCTTTTTAAAGACAGATCAGCCAAAAAGAATAGGAAATCAGGTGAAAACCAAATTGTAGTGTTGAATCCACTTACAGAGATCACAAAAAGTCACATCATGCACCAAACACACAGTCAACTGGTATATGAAAAAGTGCTCATCACTCTTCAGACAAATGCAAATCAGAACCACAATAAGCTGTCAACTCACTTCAGTGAGAATAGTCATCACAACGATGAAAAATAGATGGCGCTAATAAAGACATGGGAAAAGAGGAATCTGTCTGTAGTATTGCTAGAAAAGTAAAGAGAGTGGGAATTATTGACAACAGTAAGAAGAATTCTCAAAAAGTTACAAATGAAAATAGAGTATGATCTAGTAATCTCACTGTAGCATGAATCTTAGAGGTCTTATTAATAATCAAGCCTGAGGCCAGTTATTGGGGTAAAAGCTGGAAGATCAGAGAAGCAGAACAAACCACAGCTACCTCACCTTGCCAATCCCTCAGCTGATCCTGTTTCCTCAGACTGGAAGCCTCTGAGTCCTCATATCCGAATGGATCTCAGCTGAACTGTTGCTCGAAAGCCTAAATGCTTAACCAGCCAAATGCTTCTAGTTTCTGGTCTTCATGCCTTATATATTTTTCCTTTCTACCATCACTCCCTGGGATTAAAGGGTCACTTTCTGGACTAAAGGCGTGAGTCACCATGCTTGGCAGTATCCTTGAACAGATGGATTTTTGCCTCTGGAATGCTAGGATTAAAGGCATGTGCTACCACTGCCTATCCTCTATGTTTAATATTGTGGCTGTCCTGTTCTCTGACCCCAGGTAAGTTTATTAGGGTGCAGAATATTTTGGGGAACACAATACCACCACATCTCACTAATGAGTATTTATATAAAAAAATGAAATCAGTTAAGGGGACATCTACAGTCACATTGCTTAGTAGCTACAGTAACTATAGACAAGAGACCAAAACCACCTTTACCTCCATCAAAGAATGGATGAAGGAAATATCCTTAGAGCTTCCATTTCCAAAATAATAATACTGGGCCATAATAATGAAAGAAATCATGTTATTTGCAGTAACAGGTAAAACTGTAGATCATTATTTTAAGTGAAATAGAGTCAATACAGAAAGACAAGGAGTGCATGGTCTCACCTGATGTCAGTCATACCTAGATAATAATATTTGTCTCAGAGTTTAAACTGATGGTTCTTACAGCCAATGAGATAAAAATGGGGGGAGGGATACGCAGTCAGTGCTAAGTTACAGGTAAATGGAGTCAATGAACTCCAAGGGCTGTAGCACAGTAGGGTCACTAGTTACTATAGACAGCAATGATATATTTCACAAGTTAAGATGATATATATTTTAATAATTCATTACTAATAAATGATCAAGGGGTGAGGAACTACATGTGTCTAAGCACTTTTTCAATTACACAAGGTGTACCTAGTGACCTACAAATATATAAAATTATGCTTTACATATCAGTTAAAATAAAGTTAATTTAAATAAGAAATGGAAGCAAACTTAAAAATTATTCTACTTTTACCTTCATCATTAGACTTCAAATAAATAATTTAAAAAATGAAATTGGCCTAATTTCTTATTTGAAAATTAGATGAAAGAAAATTTCAGACTGAAACCTCATCATGTTTTTAATGAATACTTTCTTGACTCTTATAATATACTATAATGTATCTATCCTAAAGTTTTATGAACTCTCTGTAGTTAAATAAATGTTCATCACTCCCTTTCTTCAGTTTAATTTTGTTGAACCAAAAAATAATTATGATTTTCCTGAATGTGCTGTCATATAAGTGATGTGCAAGGGATGTTTTTCTGAAGCATGAATATCCTAAATTCTAACTATCCTGCTTTAAGAAATAACATATACACTTACACTATTTTATAAATATGTTACAAGCATATTACATGTACTAGATAATTGAAAGTAGATTGGCAGTGCAAATTAATGTAAAAAATGTCCAAATCATTTATTACTATACCCAAACTGAAATCTATCTGGGTTCATATGCATCCAAATGTAGATGTATAGAAGTGTGTGAACTTAGTGATGATTTGTAAGTAAGGAAATGATGTAATTAATTGTAGGACAAATGTGGTTATAAAATAAAATCCTGAATATATTAAGATACTATCATTAGAGGGGCTAGAGAGATGGCTCAGTGAGTAAGAGCACTGCTGTTCTTCCAGAGGACATGGGTTTGAGTCCCAACACTCACAAATAGCCCAGATCATCAGTATCTGCCATTCCAAGGGATCCAATAACTTCTTCTGTATTGTGCAGGTACCAGGCATGCTCATGGTACACAGACATGCGTATTAGCAAAACACTCAAAGTAATTTTAAAATTGATGCATAAATTAATTTAATAATTAAAATAATTAAGAAACATTTTAATTAGAAAGAGAAATTATTTTTAGAAAATCTAAGTATACTCAGGGTATAAAATGGGGACAGAAACAGGAAAAAGTGCAGAGCTGCACAGAGATTTCAGGAAGAGTGTAGAAGGACTTGCCTCTTATTGCAATTTTATAATGCATACATTTCAGAAAATAAACATAAGCTCGGCTTTCCAACACGAAAACTTCTAGGTCAACAGGTTTTTTTTCACTTTTTTTTCATTTTTCTTTACTAAGAAATTTTCTGCTCACTCCACATGCTATCCACAGATCCCCCCTCCTCCATCCTCCCATCCCCACAGCCCTCTTTCCCAAGCCATCCAGTATCCTCACATCCCCCACAGAGTTCTCCTATGGGGAGTCAGCAGAGCCTAGCACACTGAGCCTAGACAGGTCCAAGCCCCTTCCCACTGCACCAAGGCTGTGCAAGGTGTCACACCACAGGCACTGAGTTCCAGAAGCCTGCCCATGCACCAGGGACAGATCCCGATCCCCCTGTCTGGGTGCCTCCCAAACAGTTCAAGCCAAACAACCATCTTCCATGTCCAGAGGGCCTAGTCCAGTCCCATGGGGGCTCCACAGCCACCAGTCCACAGTTCATGGGCTTCGGCTAGTGTGTCTGATCAACTCTGTACGTCTTCCCATCATGATCTCAACATCCCTCGCCTACAGAATCCCTCCTCTCTCTCATCAACTGGATTCCCAGAGCTCAGCCTGGTGCCTGGCCGTGGATCTCTGTATCTGCCTCCATCAGTCATTGGACAAAGGCTCTATGATGACAGCTAGGTTATTTGCTAGGCTGGTCACCAGAGTAGACCGGTCCAGGCACCCTTTGGACCACTGCCAGCAGACCAAGGTGGGGTCTACCTTGTGGATTCCTGAGAGCCTCCCCAGCATCCTGCCTCTTCCTATTCCCATGATACCATCTATCATGGTATCATCCTCCTTGCCATCCCACTCTGTCCCTGTTCCAGCTTGACCCTCCCATTTCCGTATGTTCTCATCCCCCACTCCTCACCCTCTGCCATCCCCCCACACCCAGTCCACTCACGTAGATCTCATCCACTTCTCCTTCACAGGGTCATCCACGTGTCCCTGCTAGGGTCTTTTCCTATTAGCTAGCCTCTCTGGAGTTGTGGGTTGCAGTCTGGCCATTCCTGCCCTCACATTTAGTATCCACTTATGAGTGAGTACATACTATGTTTGTCCTTCTGAGTCTGGGTTATCTCAGTCAAGATGATATTTTCTAGATCCATCCATTTGCCTGCAAATTTCATGATATCATTGTTGTTTACTGCCAAGTAGCACTCCATTGTGTATATGTGCCATACTTTCTTTATTCATTCTTCAGTTGAGGGGCATCTAAGTTGTTTCCAGGTTCTTGGTATTACGAATAATGCTGATATGAACATAGTTGAGCATGTGTCCTTGTGGTAAGATTGACAATTCCTTGGGTATATGCCCAAGAGTGGTGTAACTGGGTCTTGAGGAAAACTTATGCCCAATTTTCTGAGAAACCGACATACTGATTTCTAGAGTGGCTGTACAAGTTTGCATCCCCACCAACAGTGGAGGAGTGTTCCTCTTGCTCTACATCCTCTCCAACATAAGCTGCCTTCAGTGTTTTTGATCTTAGCCATTCTGACAGGTTTAAGGTAGTATCTCTGAGTTGTTTTGATTTGCATTTCCCTGATGATGAAGGATGTTGAGTAATTCCTTAAATGTCTTTCAGCCGTTTGAGATTCTTCTGTTGAGAATTCTCTGTTTAGCTCTGTAGCCCATTTTTTTTTTAAATTGGATTGTTCAGTATTTTGATTTCTAGCTTTTTGAGTTCTTTATATATTTTGGAGATCAGCCCTCTGTCAGATGTGGGGTTGGTGAAGATCTTTTCCCATTCTGTAGGCTGTCGTTTGGTCTTATTGACCATGTCTAGGTCAACAGTTTTGAAGTGCAGTTTTGAGAACTTTTCATTGATAAACTTGGCAAACACTTAATAGTATAATTATAATTTATATTTGTGTCTCCGCCAATAATTCCCTCCTTTCTTCTGCCATTACCTCGGCTTCGACTGCTTTTTAAAAGGCATTGTGCTTCCTCTAGAACTGCTCTTAAACTTTGATTCTCTCATTGTGACATCTTGACTTTCAGGTTATCCCATAGCTCCTGGCTCCAGCTGCATGTGCATGGTCTCTGTACAAGTGCCCCAATAATTTTGCAAAGGGTTAATTTTAAAATTATATGTGGATCTCAAAACTGCCATTGGATAAAATATTTGATTTGACTTAAAAGCACCATAGAAAGGAAATACACATATTCCATATTCTTTCCACTCTATAAACATAGCCGTCCAATAACTGAAATTAACTCCAGAATTCCGATTTTTAAATTTAATGACCTAGAAGATGAGTTTGTTTTTTAACTATGCAAATTTTCACATTTCCTCAACAACAACAAAATGTATGTGTGGGGGGAAATTGTATGACTCCCTGGCTTGGGGTATATTTGCTCTATAGTCACCACCCAACTTAGACTCTGAACCTGTCAACAATAAATACTCACACACAGTTAATTGGTTTAAAAAGAAAAGGAGAAAAAAACCAAACAAACAACAACAAAAACCTTTTGCTACTTTCTATTTCGTGTATACTAACTCGAAAAAAAGTGTTCACAAACAAAATCTTTTTTTTTTTAGATAAAAGGGAGGTTTATTCTTTTTAATTAACTTAATTTCACATATCAGCCACTGATTCCCCATCCTCCATCCTCCCAACCCCCAGCCCTCCCCTCCAACCCACCCTCCCCCATTTCCACCTCCTCCAAGGCAAGGTCTCCCCTGGGGAGTCAGCCCAGCCTGGTAGACTCAGCCAAGGCAGGTCCAGTCCCCTCCTCCCTACATCAAGGCTGAGCAAAGTGTCTCAGCATAGGCCCCAGGCTCCAAAAAGCCAGCCCATGCACCAAGGACAGGTCCAGGCTCCACTGCCTGGGGGCCTCCCAAACAGTTCAAGCTAATCAACTGTCTCACTTTTCTAGAGGGCCTGGTCCAAACAAAATCTTAAGTACGAATCTCTTCTAATTAAAATGAGTTGCTTTGATCATTCCTAAAGAAGTACCATCATTTCAGCCACTGTACTTAAGACTTTATTCACTAAATAACAGGAGATACATTTCTGCTTACTTTTTATGAGCAGTTTGTACATCACAACTTGGGTAATTTATAAAAAAGATATTGTATTTCTAAGAAATACAACTCTGTGTGCATGAATTGTAATTTTCTTTTATGTTATTTTGTCACAACTTATTGAAAGGAAAAAGAAATAGGCACAGATGCTTAGCTAATGATCATAATGTAAAAATAGTCTACTGAGGAGTCAGGAGAAATGCTTTCCACATCAAGAAGGTGGCAGTGGGTCCTCTGCGTGGTAATAATTATCCCCAACTTTTTTTGTCACACACACTGATAACAAGAACAATGCAGAAAAGAGTGCTAATACCATACGACCCCAAAATATCCACCCATGCTTATCGAAAAGTTTTGCAAGAGAAGTTTGGATCAAAGGGATCTGGTGATATGTTTCGTGCATTGAGATTAATGTAGACACTTAAGACTTGATGAGACCAAGATTACAAAGGGAGATTACAGGGCTCTTTTTCAAAGCCTGTGTTTATTTAAGTGGTCATTAGTCTTTGTCAATTTGAACACAATCTAGAATCGGTCAGGGGAAAGGAACAGCAACTGAGGCATTGCCTCCATCAAACTGGCCTCTGGGTGTATCTTTGAGGGCATTTTCTTGATTTTTGATCATATGGAAGGGCCCAGGCATTGTGAGAAGTGTCACTAATGGAAGGTGGTTCCAGGTTATATAGGCAAGGAATCTAAGCAAGTCATGAGAAGCAAACCACGTAAGCAGCAGTCATGTATGTTATATGCTTCAGTTCCTTCCTCCAGGCTTAGCCAGAGTTTACACTCTGGCTACAGCTTCTGTCCGTGGACTGTAACCTGCAAGTCAAACAGGCCCATTCTTTCCCAAGTTGGCTTGGATCAGTTTTTACCATAACAACAGACAGCAAATGAGGACAGTTTATTTATGTGTCTGGATGGATGTGCCAGTCTCAGCTAAGATGCCTCTCAACTGCTATATGCTGGCATCTGAACCCTGTTCGTCATGATGTGTAACAGGGTCTATTAACTGCTGACCCTTCTTTCCAGCTCTGTAAGTGTTCTGATTTAATTTAAATGCCATAAATATGAGGATTAAATTTGCATATAATTGACAAAGAATGTATTTCTAACTAGCTGGAATTGATCAGTTCCATAATATGTATGTGATTAGTCACAACTAAGACATCAAGAGTGCACTGGCTCACATAAATGCTCATACATGCCCTTCAATTGTAGCTAGAGTTTTCTTGCCTGGCCCACGGTCAGGACAAATCTCTTTCACCTGCCAGTCCCACAGCCGCTCAGACCCAACCAAGTAAACACAGAGACTTATATTGCTTACAAACTGTATGGCCGTGGCAGGCTTCTTGCTAACTGTTCTTATATCTTAAATTAATCCATTTCTATAAATCTATACCTTGCCACATGGCTCGTGGCTTACCGGCATCTTTACATGCTGCTTGTCCTGGCGGTGGCTGCCAGGCAGTGACTCCTTCTGCCTTCCTGCTCTTTTAATTCTCTCTGTTAGTCCCGCCTATACTTCCTGCCTAGCCACTGACCAATCAGTGTTTTATTAGCAACACATTTGCCATACAGAACATCCCACAGCATTCAATGTTATTTTCCAGAAGCCAAATCACTTTCCCAAATGATGAACCTTCAGATGCAAAGGAATATTTGATGTCTCCCACTATTCTCAGTTGTTGTAGTCCAAGCAAACAGTATCTCGCACAGATATCTTTATACAATTCTTTCTAGGAAGGAGCATATGTTCTTCCACAATGAATCTATTAATTAACCAAATTATTAGTTGAAGTATGTTTTCTAGCATTGAACATGGTAGTTTGAATGTGCCACACCCATCCAGAAGACAGGGAAATAATCACTATTCTTTTTTTTCTTGGTTTTTTGAGACAAGGTTTCTCTGTGTAGTTTTGGTGCCTGTCCTGGATCTTGCTCTGTAGACCAGGCTGGCCTTGAACTCACAGAGATCTGCCTGGCTCTGCCTCCCTAGTACTGGGATTAAAGTCATGCACCACCACCGTCTGGCATTAATCACTGTTCTTGACATGTGCCATGATACTCACACTGTTACTATGCAATATTCACTCACCATTTTAGAATTCTTAGAGTGATGAGTGAACAAAGTATTAGCCATCATATATCACTCATTGCTAAGGGGTAAATCCCTGTGTGTACACACCTGTTATAGTGGTTATACCTAATAATGTAAGGATAACTCTTTAATCATCTTTACAGATAAGAAAAAGATTGAGAGAAAGATAATGTGCTGTTTTATAATGTGCTATTTTATAGTGTTGGCTTTTTTGTTGTTCTCTCTCTCTCTCTCTCTCTCTCTCTCTCTCTCTCTGTGTGTGTGTGTGTGTGCGTGTGTGTGTGTGTGTGTGTGTGTGTGTGTGTAAAACTACTCTATCCATGGAGCATATTATATATTAACCTGCTATTGTAATAGTAAAAACTGTATGGTGGAATTCCCCTCTTTGACCAGGTTCAAACTAGTGTCTAGCTGGCCCATTTCTGATGCTGATGCTGATGTCCTCTAGTTCTGAAGGAATGGGGGTTGATTCAGTCCTGTGTTTCAGTCCTACGTAGTGAAACGTGGAGAGTGGCTTTGTTTCATCACCTAATACTCCCCTTATCTTCCCAGTAACATTGGGTGGTTTGTTTAAGAGGATCCTCCAAACCAGAAAGATTAATAAATCAAATATTGCTTGCCTTTAAAATAAGCATAGCCACAATTCTGTCCATCTCTATAATTAATATCTATCCACATGCAACTGAGTTAATCATATTTTCAAATGAACTTGAATTTTTTAATGGACAATCATAAATACTGGTGACTTTTCTATAACAGACAATCTGATATTACAAATATCTTACTTTAAAATTTTCCTTCATTTTGACCATCACTTAAGTCTTTACTTCTGATTTCTTAGAAGGGATTTCTTTTAGCAAATTGTACAGTGCATATTTGTATCCTACTTCAAAATGAATTTTTCTTTTCCTGTTAAATGAAAAAAAAACCCACTTTTGTTATATAAAGGATGTAAGCTACCCCAAATTTATAAAACAAATACTTTCCATAGTCTAAGTTTTAAGGCTACAACAGTTAATGACTGCAATTGATTTCTTCTTAGGCATGTAGTTTTTGTTAAAGACCTCATGGTCTTTCCAGGGCATGAAGCATTAATTCCTGAGAGGTGATGGGAAGCACAAGCTTGGGGTGGGAGGAGACATCTCCTGATGCTTCACATGGTCTTTGCTACCTTGAGTTTCCCTTTGCATCTAACAGGTAGTTCATGTTAGCTCTATGAAATTTCAGTAACAACTTTCTTTTTCACTCAAGTGCAGAGTACCAAGAGAGTATGTAGAATGATGAAGGAGGCTGGAGTCCTTCTAAACAAGTCCTGCCCCTGCCCCGGCTATGCTTTTTTTTCCATAGATTTTGTACAAACTTAATCCTGAATTGTATTTTTAGAATGACACTCTCCTCTAATTGCTTTATCCCTTGGAAGGTGATCTCAAAAACATATTTTCTGTCTATTTAAAGACATTATCATTGCTGTTTTTCCCTCTAAGTCAGCATGCACCATTTATTCATAGCATTAGTCCTTGGGAAGGAGCCTAAAACCTACTCTGCTAACCTCAGGTTGATGTGCTTTCATTCCACAGTAACCACCACGTCTACTTATTACACAAAGGCATGCTCTGCCATGGCTGTAGCTTTTTCAATTACAATGTCACCATTATAATGAAATCTTCTCCCGTCTTTGCAGTCAGCTGTCCTTTGCTGCTGGTGCCCATTGGTTCTTCACAGCTTAGTCAGGAAAGTGCTCTCCTGGCCAAATGCCTACTGGTCAGGCTCCTCAAATTCTCTCGCTTAGGTTTTGTTTTTCATCTTTCTTAACACATCCACTTAAGAAGGACAAGTAAAAATGACTTGTCTCTAACTGTGCAGATTCTTTTTACAGCTAACCTTGGCTCATAATGATGTTCGGCCATTAAAAGACCATTCAGATGCTCACCTGTAAAGGTCTGCAAGATTTTTGCCTTCTTTAGTATGCTCACATTTTTTTGAGTTTCCTGTTAATGTTACACAAACTAGCATTTTATACAGTGAGTTTGGGTGATAAAAGTAGTTCATATGAGAGTATACATGCAAAGATACATGATTTTGTTTGGTTTTCAAAGATTTATTTTATTTTTAAGTATGTGCCTGTGTGTGGGTATGAGGGTGTTAGTAAAGATGACTGCAAAAGTGAGAGGCATCACATACCCCAGAGGTAGAGTTACAGGCAATTTGCTCCATCTGTTGTGAGTGATAAGAACCAAACTCAGGTCTTTTACAAGGGAAATATGTGATCTTAAACACTGAGTAATCTCTCTAACCCAATTTATTTTTTTCTTAATGTTTTCAAATGAATATATTAACTAAATAGTTAAGGAAGCTTGGCCCTCTTAAATAATGTACTATTAATGAATACAATACATTTCAAATTATATTATTTATTTTATTATTTTACTCATCTTAGCTTACATATGAGGTTTTCATTTTCAGTTTTGAAAAGATATCTTCAAACAGAACTTCTTGGAATATTCCAGTGACATATATTTCTGAATTTCTATGATATCATGACAAGGTAATTGGCACTGTCAACACAGCCTAATTCTTTAAAATATCTAGTCTCATCCTTCATAGCAGTAAGAACTTCACCACAGACAAACAATGGCAATGACTTTGGAGCCTCCCTTCAAACAACTTGTAACTGTTTTCATTTGTTTGTCATAATTCTTCAGGTAATGTTGTCAAAGTGTACCTGCTCTGTGGGAACCATGTCCCCTAGAGAGTCTACAATTGACCATGTCTCTTGTAGACTAAGACATGCAGTAAAAAAATCATGAGGGTAAGCAGGAAACCAAAGCACAGAGGTTATCTACTACTCTTGATTTCCTAATACATTTGATATTTTTCATAAGGAGATCAATCTGCATCCTCATTTATATTGACACACATGCCCCACATTGCTGCTCCCAAACAAACCTGCCCTGGAAACATGAGATATTTTTATGTCAAAAGCACCAAGTTAGGGAAAAGCCAAAAACCAGAAGACTTTTTGATCTTTATCATATCTTGCCTGCAGTCCCACTGCATCCCATGTTTAAGTCCCGAGACAGGGAAGATGCATCAGAACAAAGAAATGAAGTAGTGTCTGACAACCAGATGAGTTTCACACAAGTGGCTGGCCCCGAATAGCTTGAGCCATCTTTACTTATATTTCAAAAATAAGCATGTTTTTCCATATGAACAAATACGTTTTCCCCACCTTCTAATGTTAACCACTGGTAAAGACAAATACGTCAATTTTTTCCCCCAACTTTTTTTTTCAAGACAGGGTTTCTCTGTGTAGCTTTGCGCGTTTCCTGGAACTCACTTTGTAGCCCAGGCTGGCCTTAAACTCACAGAGATCTGCCTGCCTCTGCCTCCCAAATGCCTTTACAAAGCTAAAAGGTAACAAACATAGGCACATATTGTGAAGAACAGCAATATCATTCAAAATTTAGCAAAGCATATTTATAGAAATAGGGGTGATCTACCATAAGCTACCTACATACAGTTAGCTTGCACTTCTTCAACTGCTGATTAACTTTCATTGCCTCCGATCCTGTCAACACTGAATCAGAACAGGACCTGGAGTGACAGCTGATATTTCCACATAAGAAACTCTAGAAGCATCAGTTCCCAAAGAATTTTATGGGAAATCATTTGAGGGAAAAAATAGGTTTTCCAGAAATGAGTACATCTGTCCCATGCATGACTGACAAAGTGACACCAAAAACCACCAAGAGACTCAACATTCTGAGAAAGAAGACAGAATACTGGCCCCAGGGGTCTAGCACTGTTCTGTGCTGTCCCCAAGTCTGCTGGTCCTTGCTGAGTGAAACTGTCTCCAACAGGCTTTGCCTCATGGAGACCCATTGGACAAGTACTCAGATGATGATGCAAAATGAGGCCACACTGTCCCCAACAATCTCTAGCAAAAAGAAGTTGTGTTTTGATTATGAATAGTTTCATTAACTCCTTTTAGGAACAGAGAGACAAAACATATCATTTTCTTCTCCTCATATGAGAGGCAAGCTATATAACAATAGTTCCAACGACAATACACGTAATACAGAGCAGAATTCCAGCTGTGAAGTGGAGTATTACTTCTTCATCATTCTCCATGCTTCAAAGGCATACACCCTCAGAAAGTTTGAAGAAATTATTTGCATCTTTTTTTTCTAAGAAGCCAATCATTTCTGAAAAAAAAAATACTGACAAAATAACAATTCTTAAAACTAAAATACATTAATATAAAGGATGGCACTACAAATTGGCATGCTAAATAAACAAGTAATTTAAGTGAACGCTGAAGTTTTAATTAGGGATGCTACAACATCAACCAACTACATCTCATATCTATATCCAGTGTGACTCTAATTAATTGTTAAAATATCAATCAGAGTTCTTAGGCAAGATACTGAAACACTCTGTTTCCTAACTCAATGCACTCATGGAAAACATGAAGAACAAGAGACAGATGGTCTCCAAAGCCATTTGACTTCACTCATGTTTTACTGTCTGTCAGTCTGCCTCTGGGTCAGCCTGCTATAATTTAGATACCCTCTAGTAGCGAATAAGAACTGTCACATGTTTTCATTTAATCATAAACAGGAACGAACCTAGTTTGTCTTTACTGTAAGATGGCTTTTAAGCCCAAGATGAAGGAAGGCCGGTTCATCAGCACCTGAATCAGAGACCCACTCATTCACCCAGGCAGGAGTCCCATAAAAATATTAAGCTGAAAGCTACAGAGATGTTCTCTCTACAAGTTCTTCCATTAAATGAGGGTGTGGAGTGTCGTGGTAAGTCTTTCTTTGTCAGTCTTTTTCATGCAGATCTATCACTATATATATAGAAATTACTTGCACCTACATTTTCAGTTAAGAAAACTGAGATGCAGAAAGATTATATGACCTCACTTGTTTTTGCAGTGGATTTTCAACCCAGTCACTTACCCTCTATGATGGCTGGGTGGTGGTCATAAAGAATAACAGTCTACAAGACTATCACATGTTTTTATTTAATCATAAATGGGAATGAATCTTGTTTGTCTTTACTGTAGGATGGCTTTTAAGCTTAAGATGTAGGCAGGCTGGTTCATCAGCACAAGAATTAGAGACTCACTCGTTCACACAGGCAGGAGTCCCATAAAAATACTAAACTGAAAGCTACAGTATATATACAGAGGCCCTGGTGCAGACCCATGCAGGCCCTATGCTTGTTGCTTCAGTCTCTGTGAACTCAAACGAGCCTTGATTAGTGTAGTCAGAGGGCCTTGTTCCTCTGGTGTCCTCCATCTCCTCTGGCTCCACCTCCTCTTCCTTGGGATTCCCTGAGCTCTGAGGGGAGGGATTTGATGCAGACATTCCATTTAGAGCTGTAAGTTCCAAGGACGCTGTTGCCGTGTAGTGTGTGGCTGTGGGTCTCTGTATCTCTTCCCATCTGCTGCAGGAGGAAGCTTTTCAGATGACAGCTGAATAAGGTACCAATCTGTTTCGCTGGCCTGCTCAGCTGGCATGTTCCCAGTGAATACCTGCTGTCATTGGAAGCTGGAATAGTGGGATGAATTGGGGGAAGGGAGGTTGGGGGGTGGATAAGATCTCTGTGATCCATTGAGGATAGAGTCAGAGAGAGAAGGGAGACCTCAGCAGGTTTTCTGCTACAGAACTGGGAACGGGACTAGGAGGGCTTGGATCTGTAGGACCAGAAGGAGCAATGTGGTCTGCTGTCAGCCGACTTCTTCTGTCATTCCTTCTTAAAGATGATGTTTTAATTTACATTATTCAAAAGTTCAAGGTTAAGTTATAATTCTGGCATTAAGAAATAAAGATGGGGTTTGATTTTATTGTACAATGTAATTTGCATATTTTACAGACTAATTCTCAATTAACTTGGACATGTTAGTTTCTAACCCTTTCATCCATTTCATTTTTGTTTTAATGTGCAATAAAAAGTTTTATGCACAGATATCTCTGCCCTGAATATCTTCTATGTGAAATAAAACTAGGAGAATCTGAATATCTAAAAGAAAATCTTGATAAAATCCTGGATAAAACAAATTGTAGTGTCAGAGTTCCTCAGAAAGGCAATAAAAGCATGCCTTTAAAAATAGTTAAATGTGTACATGTGAGCCAGTGCCAAACACCGGAAATTAAAAACTTCATAATAAATAAAAGGTAACTTTATAACTCAAGTAATAAAGGTATACCTTAAACACTAAGTGTCTTACCTCTTTAAAGCAAAGGCAGACTTACATGGATCAGAATACCCAAACGAAAAGCCTTCATGATGGACCATAACTAGTTATGATTTCTCATTATACAAATGTGCCTGGAATTTCCCTATTAAAGGAGAATCATTAAACCCAGTAACTGCTGACCTCCAGGTCAGAAATTAAAACCAACCCGTTCTATAACTCCATTTAAATTATAATACCCCTCTCATTTCTTGGAAAAATCTCATCATGGAGATCATAATTGCAAATCGGCCATCATACGTAGTGCAAGCCCTTGGATTTATTTAAATTAAAAATCTTATATGTCCCATCAAGATAGTACAAGGTTGTTTATAATACATTTTAAAGAGTTATGTCTGAGCATCTACTTAAATTCTTTTTAAAGAATATAAGGTATATATTAATAACATGGATAGGTTCTTGGATGAAGGCACAAAGAAGACACAAGAATGTAGCACATATGATTCACCTTTACTTTTTCCATGGATCTTTAACTAAAATATAATAATTTACATCTACTTTCTACATAATCATATATATATATATATTATCAAAAGTTATAGTAATGTATAGGAACAGACTGCTGATTTTCTGACTGTATTTTTCTTTAGTGAGTATATATTTAGATAAATTCTTGCATTTCAGTTTTCCTTTTTGCAGAAAGGAAATGAGTGTATTTATTTAGGTTTAAAATGAGATGAGAGGAAAAGTCATGTTATAAAATTTGCTAATTGCATATACATGTTGGGGGGATGTTGTCCATTAAGTCAGAGTGATATGTTTCCTCCAGTAAACTTTCTTGGCCATTATATAGGGAGATTTAAATAGGGGCACTTATGAAATTGAATTTACAGGGAGTCATCCAAGCCCTTATTTTTTCCACATAGGAAACAATACCTCTAGGAAAAATAGAGCCTGAACAATGACATTCCTACTTAGAATATAATAACCTATGAGTAAAAATGAAAATAAGAAACAACACTGTGTATATAACATGTATACATGTTCATAATAGTAGTACATGCTCCTCATTTTTATTTACTGGTTTAGATAACATAAATTTGGCTTCTGGATAAACATTTTACATAATCTCCTTTTCAATCTCACAAGCCAACGAATTATTAACAGTCACACATAACTCTGTCCTCTATATAATTCTTAGTTGTAAAATTAATTCAAAAGTTGAAAAACTGAAATATATTTGGTACTTGTAGAAAGGGACCTAGTACAAAAGAATTGTAGCAGGTCACTTTCAAAGAATATACTGCCCTCATTATATTTCTTGTTTAACTCAAAAATCAGGGGAAAGTAATACTGATCTATAATAACAGTGTGACTTCAATTAAAAACCAAAACAAACATATAAACAACAACAACAAAACAATAAAACCAAACTTTCCATTAGCCATACCATGGAGCAGTCATGTCAGTGTGTTGGTAGTTTCTTTCCTGTGACCCCTCACATACACAAACCAGGCTTCACTTTCACAGCTCCATGCGATAGACTTTCATAGCATTGTGAGAACTCCCCTTCTGTGTGATTCCTGGCCCCAGCCCCTCTCTGTAAATTCAGAGGAAGAATTCACAATGTCTGACTCTCTTGCATCCTTATCTTCTAAAGCAAGTAACATGTGGACAGTACTTCCTAGTTGGCTGCCAGCTTGGGATGGACCTTGGTACCCCTAAGTCAGCTTTGCAGCAGCTTTTAAAAGCAGTTACTTTTTAAAAATAATTAATCAATTAATATTTTTTCCCAGCCTAATCACAGTTTCTTCTCTCTCCTTCCTCTCCTCCCAGTCCCTCTTCTCAACCTCCTCCCCCAATCCACCTCGTCTCCCTTCCCTTCAGAAAGGTGTAGGCCTTCCATGTACATCAGTCAGCCGTGGTATATCAAGTTGCAACAAGATTAGGCACCTCTTCTCCTATTAAGGCTGGATGAGGGAACTCAGTAGGAGGAAAGGGTCTCAAGAACAGGTAACAGAGTCAGAGATAGCCCCTGCTTCCCACTATTACGATTTTTACGACCAAACTATACAACTGCAACACATATGCAGAGGGCCCAGGTCAGTTCCATGCAAGTCGTTTGGTTGGCTGTTCAGTTTCTATGAGCCCCCATGAGCCCAGGTCAGTTGTCTTTATGTATTTTCCTGTGGTGATCCCCCCAAAACCACCACAGAGACAGAATCCCATGTGTAAAAGCAAGTCTTTATTTTCAAACTCAGAGCTTGGACTCTCTGTCCTAAGCAGCAGGGAGAGCAGAGAACCCAGAGCCCATGCAGGGTAAAGTTTTTTTTTTTTTTTTTATCATAGCAGAGGTTGGGGTGAGGGAATTTCCAGGGTTCAGGATCCTGATTGGTTGACATTTGTCTAGTGGTATACGGAATGCTTGGAATGTCACTGGGTGGTGTCAGCTTAAGGTTTTTCTTGGGTCCGGATGTTGCCTAACAGAAGCCGTGTCTGGGCCCCTAAGCCTGTCATGGCAGCTGTGTGGTCAAGCTGTGTCGCCCCTCTCTCACACATTCTTAGCCTTTCTGGCTCCCATAATCCTTCCTCCCCATCTTCCACAGGATTCCCCGAAGTCTGCCTAATGTCTGGCTGTGGGTCTCTGCATCTGTTTCCATCAGTTGCTAGGTGAAGCCTCTCTGATGACAGTTAGACTAGGCAACGATCTGAATATAGCAGAATATCATCAGGAATCATTTTATTCACTTATTTTCTTTTTTGCTAAACATGTTTGGGTCTATCCTAGGTCTCTGGGCTGTCCAGCCTCTGAGTCCTGGCCTTTCAGGCATTGTCAGGAGTGGGCTCCCTCTCATGGTATGGGTCTCAAGCTGGACCAGTCATTGGTTGGCCACTCACATAATTTCTGTGTCACTTTTGTCCCAGCGTATCTTGTAGGCAAGGCAAATCACAGGTCAGAGGTTATGTGGCTGGGTTGGGGTCCCAATCCCTCCTTTGGAAGTCTTGCCTGGTTAAAGAAGATGGCCACTTCAGGCTCTGTATCTCCTATTGCTAGGAGTCTTGGCCAAGGTCACCTCTTAAAAGTGACTTCACCTCTATTCTCCAAGTTATAAACTCAGCTGGTGGAGGCTTGCCTGGAGGGCATCTTTCCCTATGTTCCATTGCAGACTGGACCTTTCTTCAATGGTATTCATCTCCTTAACAGTCACAGCCTTTTTTCCAGCACATGCTTTGACTGTAACATGAAGCCTCCTAATATTCCTTTTCTTTCCGAACTGTACATTTCTTTCTGCCTACTTGCTGTTTCTCATTGTATGTCTATATAAGAATGATCAATAATAATACCACAGACTTAATATTAGGGAGTCTTGAAATTTCCTCTGCCAAAGCATTATTCTACTCAGATAAGTTCTTAGAACAGGGCAGCATAGAAAAGTCACTTGTGCTGTGGGATGTTCTGTATGGCAAATGTGTTGCTAATAAAACACTGATTGGCCAGTGGCTAGGCAGGAAGTATAGGCGGGACTAACAGAGAGAATTAAAAGAACAGGAAGGCGGAGGCAGTCACTGCCTGTCACTGCCAGGACAAGCAGCATGTAAAGATGCCGGTAAGCCACGAGCCATGTGGCAAGGTATAGATTTATAGAAATGGGTTAATTTAAGATATAAGGGCAGTTAGCAAGAAGCCTGCCACGGCCATACAGTTTGTAAGCAATATAAGTCTCTGTGTTTACTTGGTTGGGTCTGAGCGGCTGTGGGACTGGCAGGTGAAAGAGATTTATCCTGACTGTGGGCCAGGCAGGAAAACTCTAGCTACACACTTGGTCATAAAATATCACAGGAATGACCGATAGTCCACTTGCTAATATCATTTCTCTGTGAAACCACCTTGCACTAGACCTCCACAGCCTACATAGTTCTCAGAATTGCCCTCTTCCAGGATCCTAGTGGCATGGAGCCTGATGCTCTACTTACAGTACTAAGCTGCTTTACTAGTTCAAAGCTCCACAGTCTTTCACAGTCCTCCAAAAACCATGTTCAGCGTTTTCATAGCAACACCTCATTTCTGGTTTTAACTTCAGTATTAGTTACTTTTCTATTTTTGTGATAAAATACAGTGAGCAATCCCACATATGGAAGAAAGAGTTTATTTTTGCTTATGGTAGAGGCATAGCAGCAGATAGCTAGAGCAGGAAGTCAAAAGATTGCATTACCAAACACAGCTGTGCAGGAGAGAGAGCAAATTGATAATGTTGAGGCTGTAAAATTCTGTCCCAAATACTTAACTTTCTGAAGCAAGAAGTCTTCTAAACCTCCCCAAACAGCACCGCCTACTGGTGACCAAGTGTTCAAATACCTGAGCCCTTTAGAACATTTCTCATAGTTTTGGAAAGCCAAGGAACACAACATATCATCAAGATAATATAAAACAAAGAATGTCAGTGGAATACTTCAGTACAGATCTAGAAAATCAAGAATCAGGGACATCCATATCCAAGGGCAGCAGAAAATTGATGCACTGCTCAGACTGGATTCAACTTTCTTCCACAATTTTGTTCTATTCAAGTATTCAATGATGCTTATTCATGTGTGTGGTTTTCTTTACTCCAACAACTCAAAAGTTACTGTATTGCAGAAACACCCTCAGAAACTGTAAGGAGGTATTTACCATAATATGAGTATTTCTTAATCCACTCAAATAGACAAATAAATCATCAGGGTACCTTCTTAGGTCACACAAGTCTTCATTCATATGTCACCTGTTCAGTGATATTCTCTCTCTCTCTCTCTCTCTCTCTCTCTCTCTCTCTCTCTCTCTCTCTGTGTGTGTGTGTGTGTGTGTGTACACATGTGCATACATTTGTCTGTAGACAGCATTTCAACATGTATCCCAGAGTGTCCTGGATTCATGGACTTTTTGCTTCTGCCTATCATGTAGGAGGATTATGGATTTATATCACCACTCTCTAGTCATTAAGTATCTTAAACTGCGAAATCACAGAGTCCGTATCCATTTCCCCTCTATTTTATTTGTGCCTTTCATTATAGCACTTAACTGTGGTGTAACTCAGTTGTATTTTTCCTACCTCTGAATTTATTTTCAATATTGATTTTTATACTTTTGTTTTTCCATCCTGCTAGTGAAGCCCCTCTGTCCCAGTAGGCACTCAAAGACATGAGCTGAACACATTATAAACAGATACAAATTTTAGCAAATTAAAACATTTGAGATGAAAAAATAAACAATGTTTTAGGGAAAGATTTAGATACATGTTGAATTGGCAAAGTTTTTTTGTTGTTGTTGAGGATCAATGGGGATAAAGTAGCACTCTCAATATAAAGCATAATAAATAAAAAGCCTTAATCCTTTCACAAAACATACTGCCCTGGAAACATTTTTTTCTTTTTATATAAAATACCAAAGCAAGAAGCAATGCTACTGGGAAATAAAATGATGCACCAATTAAAAAACAAATAGAGACAAGTTTAAACCTTTAGATCAATCCATAAGGTCCCCAGACAAACATCTACATAAGAAGTAGGTTTATATAACTATAAAAGTACAAGCAGAATCCACATGATAAGTTATATACTACTACTGTGGGTAGTCAAAAGGAATTACATTCAGAAGAAATAATTTTCTATTGTTCCATAAAGCTGTAATGTAATTTTTACAAGCACAAAATAGTGGGACTTCTTTAACTGTGATGACCTTCACTAAGTTGTTGAGGCTTGCTCTATGCTGATAATGAAAAAATAAATCTATTGTGCCTTAAACTCTTTCCAAGATTTTTAACTGAGATTATCTGTTCCATTTTCTGCATTCTCCATCCCCAAGGATAAATTAATGTGTGAGAACTGGACTGAATGATACCCTGGGTGGTGGAAGTCACCCTCTAACACAGACTACACTGGCTTCATTGAAACACGCTTCATCAGGCAGTTGGCATTCGTCTGTTCTGCCAGTGGCAGACCGGTTTGCTCCTGGATCCCCATAGTTACTTTCTAGTATATGAGTTTCAATGATACCTGAAAATATAGCAAAGGGGTCATTGACATCTCAAAACTAAACTGTGTTTTCTTTCTAAAATCATCTTCAGGTTCATAATCAGTATGCACATGATGAATTCTGGGTCAGATACTATACCTTATTAAGGAATTAATTATTTCACAATAAATAATAAGTATGTTTGTAATCTACACCTGGTATGAGGTGATGAAAGACAAGTCATATATCCCAAACAATAATTCAGCAATTTGTAGGGAACAAACGGAGAGCAATAGATATTCTTTGTCTACATAAAACTACCTTAAAAGTAAGCAAAAAAAAAGATAATAGAAAGAGGTTTGCTTTGAAGATTAATAGTTTAGAAAGTAAATACATATTTCCAAGGGCCAAATAAATACCAAATATGGATGGATTTTGTAAGCTAGAGCTGCCTCTCCTCTCTAATACCTTGTATTGACACAAACAATAAGCATTTGGCCTTAGGTCAGAAGAGTTAACTGGCCACAGATACAAATCTTGTGGTTTTTAAAAGATACAGAACTCCTGGGAAGGTAAATGGAGGAATTGTGCATGGTTTTTATACTATTTATAATTTTTCAGTCACAAAGTCAGGGGACAGTGAGACATCCAGGAATTTGTTCAATTTAGCCAAGTTTATTAGACATTTTTAAATAAATGAAACAGAATGTAATCAGACATAATTTAAGGCTATAATGAAGGTAAAAATTTATTTGAGTTTAGACAATTCTTATCTTACAGAATAGATAGGCATGGGAAAGAGAGGGCATGTAAATATTCAAATCTTATCTGCTAGTAAAAATGAGCGATTTTTGTTATTCTGGTAGAAGAAATATGTTATGAGATGAATAACTTTGTGCAAATTGTGTTAGACTTTTCTTCTTGTGTTCTATAAGACACAGGAGTCAAATAATGTTCTCTAATACACTTCTTATGTGTTTTATAAATTTTAAGAGTTAAAATGGGAGTCTTAAGCACAGAGATAATGATAGTATTGTTTTATTCAATTCGTTAATAAATACTAAGATAGTAAAGAACTCAAAGAACAAAAATATACAATATATTTTCAGAGATCTTTAATAAAATGTAACCATGTTATTAGATTAGATAGAAACAGCTTAATATTAACAGTACTTGGACTTACCACCTTTACTAAAGAGAAATTTTAAAATTAACATACAAGTTTATAATGACAAGGTGTTAATGAAATATCAAGTAAAAGTAAGTTATCTGACATAAATAAGCCATGATCAACTTTTAAAAACTGTTATTATACTGCACTGTGTCATTCAAATGTTTCCATGTTATATAACAATTCTTAACAAATTATCCATTTTTTCCAGAAATAGTTTCAAAAAACTCAACTTATCAATAAGTGTGACTAGAATGTTTTCTTCTAAATGATAAAGGTACTGCAGAACTGTGGAAGTCTTCTTCAGTATGTGTGATTAAACAAAATGGTGAAATTAGTTTCTTTCTAGAAAACAACAACAACACAGAGACACAGGCTGGGATCGTGCACAGGAAGTGATTTGCATTAGTGGGTATAGCATGAGCTCTCAGACTGAACATTAAGCCCCTTTTAAAAACCTCTTTCAGAATTACTATTTTATTAAAATAGCCTGTCATTTTTATTAAACAATTTTTTTCAAACAATGCATTTGATCAAATTATTTTCCTACCCTCATCTTCTTCTGTACCTTCCCCACTGTCCTTCACATACCTTCAGGTTCTCCCTTCCCCCTTGAAAAGTGAAAACAAAAATAAAAATAAAACAAATCTGTAAATACACATAAAACAAAACAAACAAATAGCAAGATAAAAAGTACCCAGCCAAGCCAATATTTTTTGAAGGGTTTCTCAGATATCTGTGTCATATTATTTGAGAACTCTCTGTTTGGATCTATATCCCATTTTTAACTTGGTTACTTACTTTCTTGATGTTCTTTCTTTCTTTTTTTTAGTTCTTTATATATTTTAGATACTTACCCTCTGTCATATATATAATAAATCGTAAGGATGATATTTTTCGCATTCTTTAGGCTGCTGCTCTGCTCAAATGATGGTGTCCTTTGGTGTACAGAACAACAATAACTCCAAAAACTTGGAGTCTGTTTTGTATTGATCAACTACTCCTGTGCATGGGGTCTATACCCTAGAGTGTGGTTGATAGATGCAGTGTCATTAAATTAGAGAAAACTGATTTTTCTCTTACCCCATGGGAATTAATTATAAGTAATTCATTTGTTGGGGTGGGATTTTATGTCCACTTCCCCTTCTCTGTGCCTGAGTTTTGTCTGGTTAACCTATGGAGGCCTCATGCATACTTTCATAGTCTCTTTGAATTCATATATGTATCTTCTGTTTGGGAGATACTATTTCCTTGGAGTTACCAACTACTCTGGCTTTTACAGTCTTGCTGCCTCCTCTTCTACATAGGTTACTGAGCCTTGAAGGGAAGGGTTTGATAAAAACATCATCCTATTAATGACTGAGAGCTTAAAAATCTCACACTCTCTGAAGATTGTGCAATTGTGGGTCTCTATATTAATTACCATCTGCTGCAAGAAGCTTCCCTGATGAGGTCTAGTGATGCAACTGATAAGTCGGTATAGCAATATGCTATTGAGTCGTTTTACTAGTATGTTTCTTTAAGAGAAAATAATAGTTGCTTTTACCCTAGGGCCAAGGACTTATCTAGTCTCAGGCTTTTGGCCAATTTCACAGTGTGGGGTATGGGTTCCATCTCAGAGTGGGCCTTAAACCAAATCAGAGAGTAGTTGATTACTCATATAACATTTTTTTTGCTAGTGTTGCACAAGTATATCTAGCAAGCAGGTGGTAAGTGTGATAGGTCACAGAGTTTGTAGCTGGATGTTATGAATGGTTACTTTTCTCTCATGGTTGTGGTGGAGTATCTTCTAGCATCATGAATACTATTCATTAGGGGTGAAATTTCTAGTTAGAAACCATCTCGATTTCTCTATGTCCAATGGCATATGTAAGTGGTGTCTTCAGTAATAGGACCTTACTGTCATGTTGTGGAGAGTAGCAAATAGTCTTGGTAATAACCTTTGATGTTTGAGGAAAGGGAATGTATGGTACCTATTTGGCTAGTAAATCAACAAAGGCAACCCATTCCTGGCACTGGGGATTTTACTTGCTGTCATGAGATGTCTAATTGAGTCACTGTCTCCCCATTATATGATGACTCCCTTTAAATTCTCTATCTATCTATCTATCTATCTATCTATCTATCTATCTATCTATCTATCTATCTATCTATCTATCCATCCATCCATCCATCCATCCATCCATCCATCCATCTATCTATCTATCTATCTATCTATCTATCTATCTATCCATCCATCTATCTTTCTAAAGCTTCTACAGTAGTATTTTCTTTGTGGCTTTTCAAGGGGCTGTTTCTCCCCACATAGACTTCTTTACCATGCCCTTATTCTGCTTCTCATTTAATCTTTCAATCACATTTCTCCTATATCTCTTTATAATACTATCCTCTATTTCCTTTTCCATGGAAGATCTCTTCCTTCTGCCTTGTCTCTTACTAGCTCCTTAAACTTTTTGACTATTATAACTAAAGCACACAAATTGAAAGAGAAAAATCCAACATCAACAGCTAAGAAAAAAACATGAAATATTTGGCTATTGGGTCTATTTTACCTCACTCAGGATGATTGTTTCTATGTTCATCCATTTACATGAAATTTTTATAATTTTATTTTTAATAGCTGAATAGTACTCCATTATGAAATTGTACTATGTTTTCATTATCCACTTATCAGTTGATTCACTTTTGGGTTCTTTCCAGTTTCTGGCTATATTAATAGAGCAGCAATGAGCATGGATGAACAAGTATCTCTACAGTAAGTTTTAAAGTCCTTTGGGTATATGCCCAAGAGTAATATAGTTGTATCTTCTGGTAGATCAACTTTCATCTTTCTGAGGAAACCTCCACAACAATTTCCTTGCACATGAACCAGCAGTGAACAGCATTCCCCTTTCCTCACATCCTCATCAGCATGTGCTGTCATTTAATTATTATTATTATTAATCCTGTCCATTCTAAGAGGGGTAAGCAGAATTTTCAAAATATTTTCATTGTGAATTTCCCTGTGACTAATGATATTAAACATTTTTGAAGTGTTTGTCAAATATTCGTGTTACATGTTTTGAGTACTCTTTGTTTAGATCTATAACCCATATTCATTTGAGTTTACTTTCTTCATGTTCAGTTTTTTTAGTTTTTCATATATTCTAGATACTGACCCCCTGTCGGATATATAATTGGTAAAATGCATTTTTCCATTCTGTAGGCTGCTACTCTGCTCCATGAGCAGCATGCAAAGTTTAGTTAGGAAAAGGGAAGGGAGGTAAATATGTAAGAAGGAGGGTAAAATAACAGTAATAATGTCTGAAAAAGTCATATGGAATCATACTATTATCTACCTACCTAAAACTACATCGAACTCTGTATATACATATATGGTCTAAATGAAATCTTCCCATTTGTGATAACAATGCCCCACCCCCCACCAAGTGTCATAGAACATCTAACAAATAATCCAATACCAGGTACGAAAAGCCTACTTTTGAGTTGTTGGTCAGGGTTCCAAGAGAGTCTGAAAATATAAAGATTGTTGCTACTGTCCTGGGTTCTCTCCCAGAGGTGGAAGTTTAGTCTCTATTGCTGAAGACACCATGCATGCATTTCAGACACAGGACTCAGAGGACCTGAGCTAGATCTGACCTTACAGCCTCCTTCCTGATGACTATCTTTCATAGTACCAGAATGGAACATACATAATTCCAAAGGAGGTACTCAGCCAATAATCCTAGCTAGTTATGATGCCTATGAACCACAACAACCAGAATGACACAGTAACCATAAGGATGTAGTAGTGGTGTGGATATCTTTGTGGTAACCAATAGCTCTGTACTTGGATTTAAAGCCTGTTGAACAGAGGGAAATCATTCCTGGTACTGGAAACCTGACCAAGTACTCACAGCTAATAAAGTCATGGATCTTGGAGGAGAACATTCAACCATCACTTTGCTAAACCATTATCCCTAAGTACATCCTGGTTATTTGACTTGCAAATCTACATGACAAGAATATCTTTCCAAGTTAAGAGGAGACATCCATTTGAAATGGTATGAACCAGTCTCCTAACCTCTGTGGTAGGGTAAGATTCAAATCTGGAAATTCCTTATAGCTTACAAAGAAAGCTAATAATGTTGAACAAACTGCAACTTTAACACTCTCCAGTGATTTTCAGAAGCTCACACTATCCTTTTAAAATGCTTCATCTTTCAATTCAACAGATTTTTGTTCATTTTCTTTCCCCTATTATTGCACTGTGATGCCTATTTGCAAAATCTTGAATAAAATAATCTGTCTATCTAGCTCTGTCTGAAATAAAACTACTTTGATAAAATACCCCCAAGAATAGTCAATATTAATTTCATTAAATTTGTTCCTGCTATCATACCAGAATTTAAAAGTTTCAATATATTATGTCAATATTTATTGGCATCTAAGGAGAAATTACTTGGGGAAAGATAAAATAAGAAGCAGAATACAGTTATTGTACTTGATGCTTGAAATCATTCGAAAATAACTGAGAAAGACAAATTGCCTTTGTATACATTTCTGAGAAGCCTGTTCTATCACTAATATTTAGTAAGCCTTGTTTTTAAAAGTTGTTACTATTGTTTGAATAGGAAACACCCCCAGTAGGTTCAGGGGTTCTAATGTTTGCTCCCAAGTTTTGGGAGACTGTATAAAACTTTTGGAAACTCCAACCTTGCTAAAAAATGTGAGCTACCATGGGATGTGCCTTGAAAGTTGTAGTCTAGCTCTACTTTGAGCCCCAGTTTCTTATTGCTGGTAGCATAGTGTAACCAGCTATTTCAAGCTCTCCCATCATAGGCTTGAGCTGTTCTTAATCATCATATCTTCCCAAGCAAAAATATTACCTCAAAACATGAGAACATGAGTCAAAATAATTAATATACCAGGCTTGTATAAAATTTGGAAGAAATGTTGCAATTGTATATTAAAGGAGGAGCAATAAATTTTCAAATTCAATGTATTATCTGAGAGATTGAATTAGTTTTGTGATAAAAGTTTTTAACTAGAAAAAAAGACTGAATTTTACACAGACTAAATACCAATCCATAACAAATTGGAAGCAACATGTACAGTTTGTTTCTTTCTTTTATTCTTCTTTCATACTCATACATTACACCTGACTGCAGTTTCTTTTTCCTCCACTCTTCCCGGTGCCCCCACCTTTTCCTCCTCTTTTTCCCTACCAAAAAAAAAAGAAAGAAATACAAAGAAGCAGGCTTTCCATGAATATCAAGGGAGCATGACAAAATGACAGAGATAAGTCAGTGTCTGAAGAACTGTCCGGCATGGGATACACTGGCAAGAAGCCCAGAGCCAGCAGACAGGAAGAACGAAGAGTAAAATTTCCAACTTTATATGAAATTTCATTTAAAAAAATAATCTACATTAAAATTTCTCCCACAACTTTCTCAGTTTCAAGAAAATAGAAGTTAACATGCTGTGTAAAATGAAAGATTGAACAAAAAAGGTTTTCTAGTAAATCAGGCATTGCTATGACATCACTGTAAAATATGTCAGTGAGGGAGAATCCAATCTCAAGTTAGTGGTTACTAAATTTTTTGTATGTTAGATGTATTGTGACTCTCTAAATAAGGTATTTTTTCTCAAGTTTCTGAATGATGAAAGCAGGAACAGTTCATTGTACTGAGCCGCTAAGCATTGATTAGTGTTCTGCTGAGTAGGGACTGTTTGAGTTTGGCCGTAAAGAGGCAGAGAGTGAGGAGGCTATTAACAGTCATTCTCTGGGGCAAACATCATCCTAGCGAAATTCAATCTAAATCAGAAAAATGTGCAACTACAGGAATAAAACACCAAAATGCACATATCAAAACATAGTGCTCTGCCATTATGAGGAAAGGAGAATGGATGAGCCTGCACTAATGTAAACAGCAAAGGAGAAACATCTCACAAGTGTAGATTTGTGAGGAAGAAACCAGACTGCAAAGGGAGAATCTTGGTCTGCACTGCTATGCAGCCACACATACGGCATAAATGTGGACAGGCAAGTTCACAGAAGCATAGTTAAGGCCAATCAAAATCTAGAAACCAGCTGAAGATCGACAGGAGGTTGGCTAACTTTATGTTACCCATGTTACAAAATATTGCAGAATCATAGGAATAAATCAGCCACTGCTAGACTCAACATCATAATATTTAAAAACTTGTCAAATGAAAGACACTATACATGAAAAGGAATATTTACATATTCTTCAAACTGGAAAGAACTGTTCTGTAAGGGAACTTTGCACTGACACTATTAACTTTTATCTGTTAATATCACTCTAAGTTCTACTCTGTTACTCCATGTTATAAAATAGTGACTTTTTTCAAAATGTGCATTGCCCTAAGAGACTCTATTTTATAAGCACCTTTCACCATGATTTTGAGGGAGAAGAATGACTTCAGTCCTGAGGGGTAGCCAGACACTACTGCATCTGTTAGGTACCATCTGTCCAACACAGCCTGGGAGATGATCTGTTTCTTAGAAGACAAAGGAAGCCATCCCATTTATTTACCAGTGTTAACTGATACCTTGAGAGCACATGAATACATTAAAAAGGACTTTCATGGAAACTAGGCTGAAGATAACATGATAGACATCTAACTCTGTGATGGCATGGCCCCGCAACAACCTGACTTCTCATACCTGCCCTGTGCATCAAAGATGGAGGACTCTCAGTTCCTCAAACTTTGGCTCAGAGGGATCTCTACTATTGATGTAGGCTACTCAGTCCTCCCTATCTACCTATTCACCTCATCATCATCTGTCCCTGAACCACTCTTTACTGCTCCAGATTCATTTCTTCCTCTACAACCCCCACAACACATTGTGGTTGTTTTTTTTTGTTTGTTTGTTTTGTTTTTTTTTGTTTTTTTTTTTCACCTAGCAGCTAAATTCTGAAGGTTTCCTCTCAAGCCTGATTCTTGAATCTCCAGATATGGCTCTATATATATTTGTGTGTGTATGTATATATATATATTGAACTTGTATTTATTTTTTGTATATGTGAAATTATTGTTAAATAAGAAACACAGAGCCAATGCAGAGATGAAAGCCCAAGAGGTCAGAGCTAAGAGCCTTACCCTTCACTGCTGCTGCTGTCCTCTTCAGCAAGAGACCTACTTCCTGTGTATCTGTCTTTATATAGACTTTCTGATTTGTCCTCTCATTGGTTGTAAACCCAACCACATGACTGCCTCGTCACTGCCTGTCTGTACAGACCTCCAGGTCTTCTATGGTTGATATTGAGATTAAAGGCATGTGTCTCCATGCTGGCTGTATCCTTGAACACACAGAGACCTGCCTAGCTCTGCCTCCTAAGTGCTGGGATTAAAGGTGTGCACTACCACCACCCAGCTTCTGCTATGGCTTGCTTTTAGCCCTGACCCCCAGGCAACTTTATTTATTAACATACAAATAAAATCACATTTCAGTACAAATAAAATATCACCATAGAAATCCATAGATAGAAAACCCTGTATGTACTAGTAACTGCAGCTTGGCTCCATCCCCAAGGCTGACATAGTATATTCAGATTTCCATGAGTCTTTTTGCTGATTCTTACACCTAGACCAGGTTCTGCCCTTTGCTTTTTTTAGCCTCCAAACTACCACATATTAATTCTTCAGCCAGAGTCAATCTTTTTATTTCAGTTTTTAAAATATACCAAGCAGTTTTCAATTTATATAATATATTCATAATTTTATATTCATATTTAACTTAATTAGTTCTTTGAAATTTTCATACAATATCTTTTGATCGTATTTACCCCCCTTCCCCAACTTTACCTCAATTCACTCTCTACTTTCCTACTCAACCGGAATTGCATCTCTTTCTAAAATCTTTAAAGACCAATTTGTGCTGCCCAAATAGTTTTGGATATGCAATTTTATAATGGATGGTGGTCAACTGACCAAGGACTACACTTAGAGGAAAATATGTCTTCTTCCAGCAGCTAACATCTGCTAATAGTGTCATGGCTTGGGCTGGAATTATGTGCACTGCTCCTAACTCCTTACTGGGATTTGATGTGACCTGGCCTTGAACAAGATTTGTATCTGCTGGGGCAACCACTGTGAGTTCATATGTGCAGCTGTCCTGCTATGGCCAGAAGATAATATTTTCTTATACTCATCTGCTGACTTGGGCTCTTAGATACTTTCTTCCGCTTCTTTGCCAGTGATCCTTAGCCTTGAGAGGGCACTATAGTATACATGTTTCCTTTAGGACAGACTATCCTACAGTCTCTTATTCTATGCATATGATCCAATTATGTGCCCCTGTGCTAGCTGCCTTCTGCTGCAATAGTAGAAGTTTCTGAGATAAGGGATGAGATAAGCTTTGATCTATGGGCATAATAAGTCAGGAGAAGTCAGTTTAATACTATGTGCATTAAGCAGCATAGTAGTTGTAGTTTCTCCCCTAGGCTTATGTTCTTGGCCTGATAATGATATCAGGTATACACATTATCTTGTGGAATGGGTCATAAATTCAATCGAGAAGTCATTGGTTTTCCCATGATTCTCATACCATCATTGCACCAGTGTTCATGTCTTTCCAGGCCAATTATTATTGTAAGTCACAAGATTCATCACTGAGTATGATTGATGATCATTTTTTCCTCCTGTAGGTTGCATCACACTTCCAAACACCATGAAAGCTATCCAGTAAGAATGAAACATCCAGGTCAGTAACAGATTGATTTCCTTGAGATCTATAACTTAAGGATGTGATATCTTCAGAAGTAGGATAGAGGCAAGCAAGGGCTTCTAAAAGAGGTTTATGGGGTTAGGATGTAGGTTGGAATTCCATACCCAAGGGTTGTGCAGGAATAAAAGCATGAAGTCAGTTGGCATACATGTTCCTCAGACAAGTCACAGTGATGGTGGATTTGCTGATATGAGCCTAGTGTCCTTTCCTGGAGATGGTTGGTTCTAGGGTAATGGAGATGGCAGCACTAGTCTTAGTTTTGCTTAGAGAAGAGATCAGGTGCACACAGTAGGGATAGATGAGGCTGATTAAAGTTGATGTAATAGGATTGAGGGATTGTTGTCTAGGCTCTCAAGCTATGGGTGGGAGCAAGCAAAGGCTCTCATTGGGGTGGATGAGGTTAGCAACATAAGTTGGGATCTCTTACTGAAAGGAGTATGTAGGAGGAGGCATGAGTATACAAGCAGGATAGCTGTTCAATAAGAAACTCCTAGTTTTAATTGAGGCTCCATTCCAACATGTTATCATAAGGCTCGATTCTACAAGGACAGCCAGTAAAACTCCAACAGGGTTAATTATCTGATACTTCACTTCCCTAAAGAGATTCCCTTTGAATTTCTATCAGTTTCCTTTCAGAAAGGTCTCCTGTAACTTCCTTGAAGTCTGTTGCAGGTTCTTTAATGATTTGTAACAATTCTTTCCATACACAGATAAATACATGAGTAAAGAAATATATATATAAACATATATATATATAGGAATATTATATATATAGTGGTGTACAGTGTGTGAGCATGGACTTAATATAAGCATTTAAAATTAGAATAAAAGAATCTGTGTTTGCCTCAGCTTCCATCAGGGTGAATTGTGACTACTTGATACACTGCTGCCAATGAATGTGATTTATGAATTTATTCTTATTCAGTGAATTCTACATCATGGATAAACAGAAAATTGTATGTGCCTCTGATATAATGCAATCATCACAGTCTTTACATGCCAACGAGCAATAATTAGTAGCAATTAATTTTCACATCACATACCATTTACAATCTCCACAGCCTTAGGAAACCTTTATCATATCACATATAATGTGAAAGGAAGTTTAGCTGGGGAGAGGCATTCAAGGGTTGGGAAGTTGGAAAAAGACATAACTGTAATATGGATGTTTGAAAAAGACATATAGAAACCTACTATTTTATAAGCTTCATACATATATGTGCATATAAATATAATATATGATATATATGTCTTCATTAAGATTTCAATTGCTGTGAATAGACACCATGACCACTGCAACTTTTATAAAGGAAAACATTTAATTGGATGGCTTACATTTTCAGAGTTTTAGTCCATTATCATCACAGTGTGACATGGTGGCATGTAGGCATATATGGTGCTGGAGAAGGAGCTAAGAGTCCTACATCTTGACCTGCAGTCAACAAGTAGTGGTCTGAGACACTTAGCATACTTGAGCATAGGAGATCTCAAAGCCCACATCCACAATGGCACACCTCCAACAAAGCCACACAACCTAATAGTGCCACTCCCAATGAGCTTATGGGGACCAATTAGATTCAATTATGATATTCCACTCCCTGGCACCCATAAGCTTATAACAATATCATAGAGCAAAATGCTTTTTGTCTAACTTCAAAAGTTCCCATAGTCTATCACAATCTCAAAAATGTTTAAAAGTTCAATGTTAAAAATATTTTTTGAGATTCATGTAATCTCTTAACTGTAATCCCCTATAAAACCAAAATCAAAAAGCAGATTACATACTTCTAACATATAATGGCACAGGATATACATAACTATTCCTAAATGTAGAGAATGGGGCATAGTAACAAAATACTGGACCAAAGTAAGACCAAAAACTCCAAACTCTGCATTTCCATGTTTGATATCAAAATGCTCTTCAGATCTCCAACTCCTTACAGCATTGTTAACTGTAGCATTAATCTTAAAAGTTCTTATTAATAAAATCAAACCTGAGGCCAGTTATTGGGGTAAACACTGGAAGGTCGGAGAGACAGAATAAGCCACAGCTATCTCACCTCGCTGAATCCTCAGCTGGTCTTGTTTCTTCAGACTGGATGCCCCGAGCCCTCATCCAGAATGGGTCTCAGCTGAACTGCTGCTAGAAGCCTGAATGCTTAACCAGGCCAAATGTTTCTCCAGGCCAAAGGCCTCTCCAGGGCAAATGCCTCTAATTTCTGGTCCTCACGCCTTATATACCTTTCTGCTTTCTACCACCACTCCCTGGGATTAAAGGCTGACTTTCTGGGATTAAAGGCGTGGGTCACCATGCTTGGGTGTATCCTTGAACACATGAATTTCTGCCTCTCAAATGCTAGGATTAAAGGCGTATGCTACCACTGCCTAACCTCTATGTTTAATATTGTGGCTGTCCTGTTCTCTGACCCCAGATAAGTTTATTAGCATACACAATATTTTGGGGAACACAATACCCCCACAGTTAACTGTAATACACTTTCTCTCTTGGGCTATTTCCACTCCCTCTTAGTAGTTTTCCTGAGCAGATATTCCACAGCTCTGGCATCTTCAACATCTTGGGGTCTCCAAGGCAATCTAGGCTTCACCTTCACAGCTTTATGCAATGGATTCTCTTAGCCTCCATTCAGGGACACCCCTGACACAAGCCTGGCCTCAGTGGCTTTCTTTACTCATGGAGGAATATTACATAACTCCTTTCTTCTATCCTTAAAGCCAGAACCATGTGGCCAAAGCTGCCAAGTTCTGCTGTTTACTGGAGCTGGACCATGGCACACTTGTTCAATTACAACTTCACCAACTTCCTGTTTTCAATGATTTCCTTCACTGCCTAAGTTTGGCTGTCCTGAAACTGGATCTGTAGACAAGGCTGGCCTCAAACTCAGAGATCCACATGCCTCTGCCTCCTGCATTTTGAGAGTAAAGGCATGCACCACTACACTTAGCTCTAAGCTTTTCTTTAATTCATTTTCAAAAGTTGGAAATTTAGCTGGGTGAGATCTTGCCCTGAGGTCACCACTCCGTTATTCCTTTTCTTAATTTGTTTATTTCCTTGAACATATTCTTAACTCCATTCCACTTCCTGGTACTCCTTTTCTCCTAAAATTATACATTTTGTATTTTTCCTTTCTTGACTAGCTCCTTTTTATTATTAATCTTCATTAGAGTTATCACTAATAACCACACAAAAAAGTCTATACTAGGCTGCTGTGAGATTTTCTCTGCCAATGGAATTAATCCAAATCCCTTCACTTTAGCCTCAGGCAGACTCTTTGGACAAGGGCAAAGGCAGCCACATTCTTCACCAAAATATCATAACAATGACTTCTAGGCAATATACTAAAATTCTTCTCTGAAAACTCTTGAGACAGGCCCTCATAGTTTATCAGGTCACATCACATTCAGCACTATTGTCTTCCATGTTCCTGCTAGTATAGCCCATTCAACAGCACTTAAAGCATTCAAGTGCTTTTTAAATCTATAGTCCCCAGGTCCATAGTCCTTCAAACAAAAACATGGCCAGGCCTATGACAGCAATTTCTCAGTCCCTGGTACCAACCTCTGTGTTAGTTAGGGTTTCTATTACTGTGAAGAGACATCATGACCATGGCAACTCTTAATCAAGAACAGAGAGGGAGAACAAGAAAAAAGAGACCATGATAAATGAAGACCCCACAGGAATAAGAAGAAGCAAAGTGCTAGAGAGATCCCCAGAAACCCACAAAGATACCTCCACAATAGACTACTGACAATGGTCGAGAGAAAGCCTGAACTGACCTACTCTGGTGGTAGGACGGCCAAACACCCTAATTGTCGTGGTAGAACTATCACCCAATGACTGATGGAAGTGGATGCAGAGATCCATGGCCAGGCTCCAGGTGAAGCTCCAGGAGTCCAATCGGTGAGAGAGAGGAGGGATTGTATGAGCGAGAATTGTTGAGACCATGATTGGAAAAAGCGCAGGGACAAATAGCCAAACTAGTGGAAACACATGAACTATGAACCAATGGCTGAGGAGCCCCAACTGGATCAGGCCCTCTAGATAAGTGAGACAGCTGATTAGCTTGAACTGTTTGGGAGGCCCCCAGGCAGTGGGACCAGGACCTGTCCTTAGTGCATGAGCTGGCTGTTTGGAACCTGGGGCCTA
>CABHPH010046565.1:0-15179 GCA_902168325.1 Peromyscus nudipes | reverse complement strand
GGGTGTAGTTTTCTTGAAATTACTTCCTGCTTTCTGGGGGCAAAGACTTATTTTGGGGATCCTGAAAAGAAAATTTTTGGGTTAATTGTCAAGTCCTGGGAGAGGCAACTGTATCATTTGTTGTCCAGTCTCTGTATAATGGGAAAACGTAGGGCTTGTCTCAAGTCCTTGTTTGTCTGTGAATCTGGATCATCTCAGCTAGCCATCTTGAAATTGTCCTGAGCAGTTTGTAGTCCAAAGCAGATCTTTCCACGGTGTTAATCAGCTTAATGGACTTACCATAGTTCATGTGGAATCATCGTTGTAGGGTCCTGTCATCCTTTTGAAGACTTCAAAGTCGCTGTTAGGCATAGTCATGGTTCCCTGCAGAGAATTTTTTTTTTTTGCCTCTTCTGTGGTTTGGAGCAATCACAGTCTGATAAATGTCTGTCTCTTGGAACCATGAATGTTCTTCCCTAGTAGAGAAAATTTTCACAGTAATTTCTCCCCACCATTTGTCTTGCCAAACTTTTCCAAACTGATCTTTGCTGATGCTTTCTTGTAGTACGATGGTCCTGGCAATTGTTCTCTGAGAAAACAGCAATAAATCCTTCATTCCAGGTAGCAGCATCACAGCAGTCACCAATAAGATGAGAAGGAGCCAACTTTAACTAAAAGTTAAACCACAAGAGGTTTGAAGCTATATTCCACAAATGAGAGAAAACATATTGTGTTAATCTTTCTGGGCCAGAGTTCCCTCATTCAGAATAACATCTTCAATTCCATACATCTTTCTACAAATTTAATTTTTTTCTTTTCAGCTGACTAATATTTCACTGTGTATATAGCCATGTTTTTATTATCCTATATCTGTTGATGGACATTTAAGCTGTTCCCACCCCTTAGCTACTGTGAATAGGACATGAATGGGCACAGGAATCTATATTAGAATATAAAGTCTGTTAGAGATGTGCATTGGTCTGATATAGATGGAGTATATACAAGAGCTATTTATAGATGTGGAGAAACATCCACACTGAATCCCAAACTGGCTACAGTTGTTTATGCACCCACCAGAAATATATAAGAATAGCCTTTAGCCATAACCAGGCTCATAGTGGTCATTTATATTTCTAATGCTGAACATTCTGATTAATATGAGATTGAGGATAGATAATGTCACTCTCAGAATACAGGGATTAATAAATGAAAAGTTCAATGCAACAAAAAGGATACATCCCTGTAAGTTATTGATCAGAAAATATTCAAAGATCACTTTTGATATATTGTGTCCCTCAATCTATTGTGTACCCTAATAAAACTTATCTGGGTTCAGAGAACAGCAAAGCCACTAGATTAGGCATAGAGGCCAGAGAGTGATGGCACAAGCCTTTAATCCTATCACTCAGGAGGCAGAGATCTGTCTGAATCTCTGTGAGTTCAGGACCACAGGGAAACAGAGACAGGCAATGGTGGTACACACCTTTAATCCCAGCATTTGAGATCTCATGTCTTTGCTTGGGAAGGACACATGCCTTTAATCCCAGGAAGTAATATGGTAGGCCACAGAAAAGTATATAAGGCATGAGGAAACAGGAACTCGTTCTCTTGAGGCTGAGGACCAGGAACTAGAGGCTTTTAAGCAGCAGTTCAACTGAGACCCTCAGGGGTGAGGACTCAGAGGCTTTCAGTCTGAGGATTCATGGAAACAGGATTGGCTGAGGAGTTGGCAAGGTGAGGTTGGCTGTGGCTTGTTTTGCTTCTCTGATCTTTCAGATTTCACTCCAATATCTGGCTCTGTTTTTTTTTTATTATTATTAATAAGACTGTTTAGTAATTTGTGTTACAATCACCCAAACAGGAAGACTGTTATCATTGTTCCTAGTTACCCAAGACAGCCACATGAAAAGACTCTATTATTGAACAGACCACACATTTTGGCTGCAGGACATTAAGACATCAGTCTCAAACTAACTAGGAAACCAGCTTTTATCTTGCCAGAAGTTGTTATGCATGTGCTCAGGGGAGAATATACCAATGGAATTATCCATTGCCAGGCCATCAATTCTGACATACTGACCTGAGAGTATTGCCCACCGGTGCAATATTGGCAAAACTGCTCAGCTACTTCCCTCCTCGGTTTCTTCTGTCTTTGAGACTACTTTGCTTTAGAACACAGAGGGCACTCTCATTTTTGCACAATATGGAAAGCACTCTCATTTGCACACTCTTTTTTTATAATGCATATTCTCCTTCTGCAAGAATTTCCTTCCCTCAATTACCCATAGAGCTGGTTATTTCCATAAGAATTCCATTTATCATTCCAAAACTTTTTTTTCTGCTAATACTAGAGGAGTATTTTTTTTATTAAGTTTAGTTTCTTCTTTTGTCCTCCAAACTCATTCATGGTAATTTTTATATGTTTATGTCTAATGTTTATTATTGCTATATTTCAAATGGATTTTTAAATACCACAGTATTAAAGATCTTTGACATTAATAGCTTCTGACATAATTAGTGGAGCATGATCGATGCTTCATGAGTTTTGACTTATTGTGCAATATTTCTGCATTGAAGGAACTATTCTGTCTGAATACCGCATGGAATATCGACGGACTGACTGGACAAGAGGACATTGAAATGTTGGTAGATATGTTACAGTGAGCACACCAGAAGTGAATACTCAAACACAGTTTATAGCCAATTTAAAGTCTCTGTGCCAGTTAGTTGGAACTAGACTGATCTGAGTCCTGAGTTTAGCCCCAAGTGTCCAGAGCATGGAATTTGGAAGATAAAAACCACACTCTGACATCTTGCTAGGCAGCTGCAGTGGGACTCGATGTTCCACAAGAGCAAGTAGTTTAACAGAAGCCACAATAAGCTTGCTGGAGCATCTTGACATCAGTTCCTAGATTACAGTTTGGTAATTTTCCATGGTATTGTCTATATAGGAGATCAAAATCTAGTTAAACCTGAAATGCCCTTGGCAAAAATACAAAGTGGAGGGACTTCTACAATATCTTGCCTTCTCACAAATAGAATATTCTGTTTCCTCCTCACTCACTGTCTTTACGTCTTTAAAGATCCCTCATCCAACACACCATTCTTTTTCTAATGAAATAGAAAGTAGTCTCATGACTGTAAATGAACCTGAGACATAAACTTCCTTAAAAATATAACCCTGTCTTTCCTGGTGCATTTTTTGCCCATGATGTTTTTCAGGTCTGTGCCCAGAGCAATACCCCAGTTTTGATAGAATAGACACATTTCATCCTCACATATGACTCACATGCCAACCTCACAGGAGGTGGGTGATACACATGGAATCTCTGTCCATACAACCTACAGAGAAGTTTTACCTGCTTAATAACCACTAGTCTTTTTTCAGCCATGTACTCTCAGGAGGCTTTGCTATCCTCTCTGCTGACATGAAATCTTGTCTTTTACAGTACTTGCTTTCTTTCATAAGGTTATAGTAAAGAAAAAGGCACACACAAGAATTCAATGCTTTTGCCCGACATGAATCTCATTATCATTGTGTATATGATAATATTATAATTTTATGTAAGAAGCTTGGTGTGTCTGAAAGCTAGCTATTTTCATTATCATTTTGTCTCTTACATTCAATATTGTAACTGCATAAAATTATGCATCTCTTAGTTACAGAAGACTTAAATAATTCTCTGATAATTTCAGGAAATATACTTCAGTCATAATCACACCCCAGCTACTCCCTTATCCTCCATCAATTCCCTGTTCATCCAATATGAAGTTTTCTTCTTCATACTCCATTTGTGGAGTACATATTTGTATTTCCCAACTGCTCTTGGTTATGGAGTCTGCCCTGGAGTGTTGTTAGCCTACCAAAGGTTACAGTGAAGAAAACCCTCCCTGTTTCTCTCTCTCCCCCTCTCTCTTTCTATTCAGCTGTCAATTGCCAATATCTCCCTAGAAAAGAGTGGAACTTTATACCCATAAACTCCCTCTAAACTGGCATTATGAGTGGCTGGTGTTTGAGCAGGTCTTACACATACTGTTCTGGTCACTACAGGTCCATATGTGTAACTGACCTGTTGTATCTGGAGAATATACTTTCAGTATAATCAAAATTTATCTAATTATATCATGAATATATCATATGTGATTGACATATATTATGTCAAATTCAGTTTCATAACATAATTGCTCTTTCTTCCTTGATTTAACAAAAACAGATATAGTTCTTTAAAAAATTAAAGTAAAAAATAAAACACAGCTATTAATTATATTTTAACTGGATATAATTGTGCCTGGGCTTAAAACATAAATAAATCCATTAGAAATCCTCATATATTTTAAACATAAAATAGAAAAATTAAATTAAGACTGTTTTGTTTCACTTATTTCATTTTACTAGTAAATATTCTTAAATTCAACAAGATGAAAATTGAGCTCAGTAGATATGCTATTTTTCATTTATTCTTTAAAAAGCTCATAACTAGAAAATGGATCTTGATTGTACCATTCCATTCTCTACACCTAACCTCCCAGGGTTCCCTCTAATACATCTCCATCTCAACTTCCTGTACTGCTTTTATTTAAATACACTAAGTTCAGTTAGTGTGCTTAAGAGTGAGTTAACATCGAAGAAATTAAACTACAATAACTGTGATATATATTTTTTAAACCGTAACTAAGTCCCCAAGGAAATAGGAGAGGTTATTATTTAGAATTTTTTTACATATTACTTCCTTAAAACATTTTAATTGGCCACTAAATTTCAAGATGCTATTTATAAAATTTGCAATGATAACAAATGTATAAGAAATTATTCCATGGCTTGCAGGATAGTTCAAATAAAGTGGCTTGCCACAAGCATTGTGCCCTGGGATTGATTCTGGAGTTCCACACTGTAGTAGGAACAGGTGGTTATTCCATGTGCTCCTAACCTACACACACACACACACACACACATACATGTACAAACACACACACAGAACTATAACAAACAGAAGCCTGTAGCTGGAGAGTTTTCTCTCTGGGTCCCACCAAGCCCTGGCAGTCTGACAGCCCACTTATAAAATAAACACACAGACTCTTACATTATTTAAACTGCTTGGCTATCAGCTCAGGTCTAACATTGTCTAGCTCTTCCCCTTATATTTAGCCCATTTCTATTAATCTATACTTTGCCACGTGGCTCTTGGCTTACTGGTACCTTACATCTTCCTTGTCCTGGCAGCGGCTCCAGGCAGTCTCTTTCCTTTCCTGTTCCCTTCTATTCTCCTCTCTGTTAGTCCCGCCTATACTTCCTGCCTAGCCACTGGTCAATCAGTGTTTTATTTATTGACCAATCAGAGCAATTTGACATATAGACCATCCCACAGCAGAAGCCTATTATTATTATTATCCATTCATTCCAAATTTCTCAATATAACTTCTATCTAAAATAGAAGATTCAAAGAAAAATACAATATTATTAGATAATTATATTAGCAGTTGTTTTTCAATTCCTTGTGAATCCAAGATGTAAATCCCACATTACTAAATGTTCTTCACTTTATTATCTCAAGCAATGGGTTATTTATGGTAGAAGTCTTTGCTGTTTATAGTTACAGTGGTTTTTCTACACTAATTAACAAAACAGAAAGCAGTATACATTAAATATTAGAAATAGAATCAATTTACTGAACTTAATTTGGTGTGTTGTTGGCTTTATGGAGAGTCACAGTCATTTGAAGCTATCAGTGTTCTGTTCGTAGACTTACTAAAGTGATTTTTGTATATGTTAACACTAATTCATGTTCCATTGTGACAACCTGAATGGTTGCTACGTGCTGAGGTGGTTGATTATCAGAGGAATGATTGAAACACATGAAGTTGATTACCCCCTGGGTGGTACCAGTAGGTAAACCCAATTTACTACAACTGATGAAAAAATTCTTGACTACATTTGGCATATGTTCTAAACATCATCAAGGAGTTCCATATTTAATTAAAAACAGTTCAAGAGAATTTTTTTCTTCTTTTGACCTGTGCATTGTGATGTCTTGATTTTCACTTGATGGATTTATTGTACTAAATTCTTCAAATTGGAGATAATGCTTGAAGTTTGCAATAAAAAGAAATATAAACTAGGTCTGAGGTGTATGTGTAATACAGATTTTGAAATATAGCAAACAGTTTAAAAATAATAGAAACAGTAAGCTCAGATGTTTTAAATTTACATTTCTTTGATACAGACAGAACATATTATGTTTAGATATCAATGGAATATCAGTGTCCCAGTATATGCATACACAGTATATTTTCATTAAGTAAATATATCCATTCCTCAAACACCAGTTCTACATTGCAAAATCTTTTAAACTCTTTTCTTCTTTCTATAAACATCCTACCTTATGTCCCCATCACCAGAACGTATTGCCCTAACTAAGGAAAAGTTAGCACCGCTGAATGGACCCTTCTTCACTGTCCTGCCTTTCACATCCAGGATTGCGCTGAAGGCGAGGATACTTTTGTGAGATTCGACTTGAGAGTGGTGAAACATTTGTTTTCCTGTGCTTGGCTTATTTGCTTGACAGAATATTTTCAGTACTGTGCATGTTGTTGGAAATGTACTTCGCTCTATTTTCCGGCTATGTGTTGCAAGCCACATTTTTTTTCATTCGTTGATTAGTTGACGGGCAAATAATTTGCTTCCATTTTCTGTTAATGTGAATGATCCTGCAGAGAAAAGAGTGGTGCAGATGTCTCTTCAAAATGTTGATTTCTCAGTGGCTCACAAAACAAAAAGCCGTGACCGTGAGGAAGGGGTTTGTGGGTTGGAGAGCGTTTGAGAGCAGTGAAAAAATGAGAAAAGCTAGAATGCATAATTTACACACTTGGAAATGTCAAAGAACACATTTAATACAGAATGTAAAATATTGGATTTATTTTCTTTGAACATACACCAGTAGTGAGGCCGATGGATAATGTAGTATCACTGATATTTTTATTTTAACAAAATAATTATCCTAGATACATGATATTTGAAGCCTAAGATAAGCTGTGCCAAGAAATAATTTTCTCTGAAATAATTTTATGATTGGTCAAGTCTGTAGCAGTCTATCAATGTAACCCTTAGTTTCCTATGCCTGACAGACACAGCCTAACTTTCAACATAAATAGATGTATTTGTCAGTTCTGTGATTATGTCATATCCTCAAAGACCAAGTGAAAAATGTGCCTGCAGAGGAAATAAGGTGCCTTACTCCCATGCAGCTAGGAAGTAGTGTGACCATGGAGACTGAGAGCCTCCCTGACAATAGAGAAGAACCTGGAAACCTCAGTACTGTAGCCAGAGGGAACTGAATCCTTCAAACAGCTTGTGACAGAACAAAGGTGTACTCTTAAGGAATAACTCTGTGTAGTAGATTTTATTTCACAGTTAAAAAACAAAGCTAGTAAACTGGTCTAGCATTTAAATTTTTCCATTTCTTTCTTCCCTCTCTTTCTTCCTTCTTTCCTTCTTCCTTCCTTCCTTCCTTTCTTTCTCTCTCTCTCTCTCTCTTTCTCTCTCTCTCTCTTTCTTTCCTTTTTTTTTCTTTAATTATTTCCTTTTTTTTGGCATTTTCTTGTTTCCCCGGTTACCTTGAAACTCTTTGTATCCAAGAATGTGCTTGAATTTCCCAACTTTGGGCCTGCAGTCAAAAAGGAGCCCAGTAATATAATGATAAAGCATGAACCAGCACACCTAGCTTATCCGGAATACTGAATCTAGGTCTTTATGGATGCCAGCAAGTACTCAAAGAATAGAGCTACATCTCCAGCTCCACTCACGGTATTTATAACAACTGAAAATCTACTAAGTTTAAGAGGAAAATGACTATTTTAATATTATTAATTTTTCAGAATTGATAAATGTAGGGACAAACATGTCCTCTTAGATCCAAGTTTGAGAAATGTGCTATTCTAAAAGAAAATGTGGGAAGATTGTATTTTAATGTTATACATCATAAGTGTGTGCTAGAATAACCAATACTATAAAAAATTGATTTCATACTTTTGAATATAATTTCTCAAAGCTCACTGACAAAAATATTTTATTGGATATTGGTATAAAAATAATTTACAAGCCGGGCGGTGGTGGCACACGCCTTTAATCCCAGCACTTGGGAGGTAGAGCCAGGAGGATCTCTGTGTGTTTGAGGCCAGCCTGGGTTACCAAGTGAATTCCAGGAGAGGTGCAAAGCTACACAGAGAAACCTTGTCTCAAAAAACCAAAAAAAAAAAAAAAAATTCCGGCTTTACTGATTTGAAGCTACATTGAAGCAAGTACATTAATGATTAAAATTCTGCTCAATATTTTTTTGATTCAGAAGAGAATGCATATAATCCATGACTGCATGCACTTACACTTTAACTGTATAGAAATAATATTTCACCAAAGAAACGATAGTGTTTTCTCTTACTTATAGAAAGGATAATGTAAGACTTTTATTACACTGTGAAACAAACCAAGGCTTGAATTTCTAATGTTTATGATTTAAATTTTGTGTTTCAAGATATCTCTTTTAAGGCATTAGGCATGGAGTAAGTACTACCTCAATATTCTTAAGTAACATCTGCATATTTATATTAAATGATTTTTTAAAAAGTGATTGGCAAGCAGGCTCAGTGACTAAAATACTTGAGTCCAAGACTGATATCCTAAGTTCAATTCCAGTGGTATACGTGACAGAAAGAGTGGATTAACTTCTGTAAATTGTCCTTGACCATCACAAGAGCATCATGACATGTCTACAAAAGTTCATGTGTCCACACACACACATACACACACACACAGGCACATTCATACACATACACTAAATATAGTAAACTATAATAAAATGGAAGGTACTATACATTTTATGCTATACGTTTTTATTCCTAGAGAATAAATTATTATTGCAGAAGACACTACAGCCTTATAGTAAGACATAAAGAAATCAAGCTGGAATTAATTTAAATGCTTTAACCCATTGGATATTTATAATCCCACAACACTCTGATATTGTACAGTTCTGTATGGCACCATATAGACAGGAGAGTGACCTGTGCCGTCAACAGTTTTAAACATCTGTGGGTCCTGCTTGCAACTCTGAACCTGTCAGGAACAATATGACCAATGGTGCAAAGATGTTATTACAGTTATGGAGAAGCCAACCACTTATGATTGGATTTATTGGGCACTACAAGAAGGAATTAATGTCTGTTACAGTAGAAATTGTTAAAACTCAATTGCCTGGAAGGTCATAGGTCCTAATGGAGAAGCTATTTTAAAGTTCTGTGGAATGTCACCATCTGGGCATTATATGGATGCTGCACAGATGAATTCTTATCAGCAGTGATCAATTGCACAAACTGTTCAGCAAGCTTCTATTGAGAAATGGGGAGGTGCTCACAAGGCCTCTATCAGATCTAAGGATGTATAAACAATTGTTGGATTTTAAAGGGGAAGGGTCCATGAGGACTCATTCTTTAGTGAGGATATACATGGTGTTAGTGGTTGATGGGTTTAAAGACACGTTTTATCCATTGGCAAGATAACTTGCCCATGTTGTTGTAAATAAACCCTACCAATATTTCAGTAAGTCATCATAAGTAAGCACATTGATGTGAAAAAGGAGAGATTAAAGTAGAAGCTGGAACTGTTGAGAAGAGGAAGAGGGTCAGTGGGATTGTGTGAGGGAGGTAAGAGAAGGGAGTGAGCACAGTGATCGTGAGCAAAGTACATTCCACATGTGGGATGATGCCATAATGGGATCTGGTAATATTTACAATTAGTACATGCTAATAAAACTTTAAGACGTCCCTACTGTATGGTCCAACAGACCTAAGACATGAACCAAAGATTACCTTCAGACAGCTGTTATTGAAAACTACAACAAAGGTATTCACCGAGCATCTGAGTTACACAAACTCCACTTTAATCTGAGTAACCTGATAGTTTCTGATAACGTCTTACACCACCACGCTCTCTAAAATCCTTATTTCACGAGAAGAATGTGTTACATCATGTTTTTACTATTATCTGACACTTAACTGAAAAATGAACAACTTTCAACTTAGGAGAATGTAAAGAAGTATAAAGGCAGAAAAGCTTAAACTCTATGACTTTTATGCCACTCAGATACACAAAACAAACACAAGAGATTATCTTTTAAATCTACTCTTGAAAGAGGCTACACAGTTATTTTTTTCATGAAAGTCTCAAATCACAGACTAGATTTCTGATAATTCCATAATACCAATCAATAGATTAGTTTATTGTGCAGATTAGAGAAGATAAATTTGAATAAGTAGTTGTTTATTTCATGTTTCTTTGTTGATGCTGTTCAGTATTAGAGCTGGACCCTAGCAAAAGCTCTTCTGTCAGATGTAAATTGGTTTCATATATTCAAGCACACTGAGAATTTTCTAATTTTCTTTTTTGGTTTATGAGGATGGATCACTTTCAGGTTTTTCAAATGCATTTCAATGACTGCAGATTTATTATGCTGAATGATATTTCTGGCCTATTGACAACTCTGGAATATCCTGAATACAATGATAATCCCTACCCAGCAGGTATTTCTAAATGAGTACAAACAAAATTGTCTCTATGCAAATGTTCCTATAATTATGAATTGACGTGAAGAGATATACTTCATTTTCCTTATTATCAATGGACAGATTGAAAACTAATTTAGTATTTCAAAATTGCTTAAGGCTAGTAAACAACTCATTTAATATTGGAGCTATACATCTTGGAAAGAAGTCTTTATATTTGCATTCTTATTTGGATTTTATGTGAACATAGTATAATATTGCCATAATGTCTCCTTTTATTATAATGTATTTTATAGTCAATGGAAGTCTACTTGAGAGTAATTAGTGCTTCCAGTATAATTATTTTAATGTATAATATACATATTATATTTGTAGAAAGATAACTTGATACATAATATGTATGTATATTTCTTTTCAATAGAGTGAAATTAAAAATTAAATCTGTTGACTAGTGACATTCTTTCTGTTTTCAAATTTGTAAATTGCAAAGCCTCTTACACTTATCAGTTCCAAGAGTGAGTAAATACAGAATATTAAAATCCTGTTGCTCCACATCCCAACAACCCTACAAGTGACCATCTGTTACTCATAGCTCGAACATTTTAGCATAAGGTCTCTATGTACTAGAAGCTTGTCTTCTGTAAAATAAATGGTGGAAAGTACACAGAAATGCTAATGCAAATGTGTTAGACTCTCATCTCTGCCATTGAAAAATGGGCTTCATTTCTGTTTTCTCACTGCAAATAGCAAAGTATTCTCTGGAGAGCTGGTTAAATGCTGCCGCTAGTCATCTGCTGCTTTTACATATAAGGATACACTGCAGTAGAGAAGCATTATTATGTGTAGAGGTTATTTACTGTATTTAAAGAATTTATTTATTATTAATGTATGCTATGTTACATTGGAACTGAAAAATAAACCTCCAATAATAATCAAAATGGTAAGGATTAAAAGCAAGATATATTACAGTTATATATAATAAACAGTAATTTTTCTGCCTTTAGGATTTAGAGTAAGACAAAAGAATGAACATGTTTTATTTCAAGTTATAATTTTAATACACAAAATATTTATGAACATAATAGCATTGGTTTATAGTCAATGATATGATGCAATGGAACAAAGCTAATTATGACTTAGACTTCCCCTCCAATAGTCAAGATGACAAGGTCTGCAATTTTTAATAAGATATCTCTAGAAAAATGTTTCAACTTCACAATAAAATATGAGGTCATGTGCATTAAAACTTCAATTTAATCAACATGTAATTTGGGTCATGCTTTTCAATAATCTGCCTATAGTTAATTAGTTGAAATATGTACAATACATATAAATAATACAATATGTAATTCAAATCTAAAATTATATAATATGAACATGCATTCTTCTACATATTGTTACTATACAATTTGGACTTACACTATAATTCTTTCCAACTAACGTATCCTGAGAAGTGTTCAGGCAGAATACAGTTTTGTACAAGGAATCTCTCTATCTTTCACTAATTAATCTCCCGTCTCCCACCCTATGCTGCTCCACATGCTGTGGTGTCTCTCTAGTCTGTGACAGGATTGTTAAACTTTTAGCTCAATAATATTTATTTTTAATTGTGGAATTATAATACATTTACAACTCCTTTCAATGCTCATTCAATAAATTGTAGTATCTGAGTCTGTTTGTCTTAATCTGTACTTTCTGTCCCCTTGCTGCTGACTCAATTCATAAAGTGCAGTGTTGCTAATTTATGACTCTAAGGAAATACAAAATAATTGTTTTAAGTGCTCCCCAAATGACGTTTTCTTTCTGATTAGTACTATCTGCAAATCTACCTGGTTTTAAAATGAAGTGAACCAGATGGTTTTTTTGAGGGGAGCTATCTCCAACAAAATTGTAGCAAGTGTCAAAAAGATGAAAAATATATTAGATGAGCATTCTGTCATTTTATAACACTATCCCTCTACTTGGAAGCAGACAGGAATGAGCACCAATTTGGTGATTTTCTAGGCAAATATAGTACAAGTTTCAATCTTCTGAGTCTTTAAAGATAGACTTAAGATATATACTTGCCTAACTAAATGTTAGTCACACTTTGTACTGTCAATGAGAATAATTTTAATTCTCTTTATTTTACAAAATAATAAAGTAATTGCTGATGTGTGACCACTGAAGCTTGCTCAGGAAATATATTTAAGGAATATAAGAATTGTATGGATAGAACAGTATTATAAACTACTTCTATTAGGCATCTCAAGAGCTAAGTGTAATACTTTTCATGCAGAGGATTCAAGTTGGGTCTTCAGCAATACTCTGACAACTCACAATCCTATGTAATTTCAGCTCCAGGGGCAATTAATGCTGTTGTAGAGTATTATTTGGGAATGTGTTACATTTGTTTATGCTGTGGAACATTTGTTTAATGATGCAAAGATGTGTTGCATTCTTTTATCTTGCATTTGTTTAACTGTGAAGCTGTGCTACATTGCCTGTCTAAAACAACTGATGGTTTAGTATAGAGCTGAAAAGCCAATAGCAAGGCAGGAGAAAGGATAGGCAGCGGTGGCAGGCAGAGAGAATAAACAGAAGGAGAAATCTGGGAGGAGCAAGAAGAAAGATCAAGGAAAGAGAGAAGGAGGAGGAGGACTTCAGCAGAAAGCCACCCAGATACACAACTAATCATGGAGTAAGAAGGAAAGAAAAGGTATACAGGAATAGAGAAAGATAAAATCCCCTAGGCCAAAGATAGACAGCATAACTTAAGAAAAGCTGGCAAGAAACAAGCCAAAGTAAGGCCAGACATTTATACTTAAGAATAAGCCTCTGTGTGTGTATTTATTTGGGGTTGGGTGCCTGGCCTCCAAAAGAGTTGAAAACAACCAACAATATTTTGGTATACCAGTGTGATAGTCAAATTTTATGGCTCCTTTAAGAGTTTCTGCCTTAAGGCAAGTCCTTGAGCAGCCAGTACATTAAAAGGAGCAAAAAACTACGTTAAAATGCCTGCCACAGCACAAGCATTGGCATTCTAGAGCTCTGGGAAGGTCAAACGCAGTTCCCGGTCACTCACTTCTGATAGGGCCTCAAGCTTGGCTTTCATGATCCAATATTGGGCAGAGCCAGCCATGAGAGCCATGTGAGAATCCAGGTGTAGCTTAGCAGTCTAAAGTTTGCTACTCCAGTCAATAAAGGCTAAAAGAAACACAATAAAAGAGGTCTGGACAGAAAAATCTCTAAACAAGTTAAAATGTGTCTTATATTGTGCTTAGGCTTAGCAAAGACATAAAAAGACTATGGACAGTCACATAAAGAAAAAAATAGTTGAAAAATAATAAAATAAGGTCAATATAGATAGAGTTAGTGTAATATATAAAAGGAATAAACTACACAAATTTTGGAAATACACAGGGAGTCTCCATCCTGTATATTATTGTGTTGATATTGAAACTTTTGAATGTTGATGAGCAAAAGATAGCTAAGATACATGGGATTGTGAACTGGACTCCTAAATTGATCCAATCTAGTTAATTTAGGAATGCCTTAGTTTAGAAAAGAAGTCAAAAATATATTTTTCAAATGGAAATAAAAAAAAAACGCTTTGGAGTTTTGATTCCACTGGAGACAAGAGACTGTGTATTCCTTCAGGAAAAACATGAATTAGGTAAGATCAAGGGAGACCTCCTGAACCTTGACAGGTGATATCTGTCAATGAAGGTTACTACTGGTCTTCCCAGGACTTGACTATTGTCTCAGATTTTCTCTCTGGGACCCTAAAGATAATTCACCCACAGATAGCAGGAAGTAGTTTAAAAAATTGTACCCACATTCCCAAGAGTTGGGGAGTGTGGATGGTTGTTGGTTATTTGGTGGGTTATGGATGTTAGTTAAAATTTAGGGGAATATAGAGATATAAGAATGTAGGATAAAAAGATGACTATTAATCACAGATATTTTACACTGGCATGGATTTTGTTATATTGATACAAATTTAAAGTTAATTTTGGTATGCTGTATATATGTATATATATTTCCATATTTTATTATTTATTTTAATATTTATTAATAATATAATATTTTATTATATTTATGTAATATATAATATTATTTATGTATAATATATAAACATATATACTTATATTTATTATTTAATACATATGTTTCTACTCTTGTTTGGAGTATTGTACTTAGGCAGTTCATTTAAGGCAGTGTATAAATAAGAAATAAATTTAGTAGTAAATCTATAATAAACAAACATTAGATATGTTTTCTTGGTTAAATAGGTATATTTTAGATAGAAAGTCTTCAGACCTTTCAAAGACCTAGAGAATATGGAAATTCAAATATTTTGTTAACTTAGGGCTTTTTATGACAATGAGACACATTTGCTCCTGGTAGCACCATTTACTTCAGAGATGATTAACATGGAAGAAAACCATCATGGAGTTTACTTTCATTGTGGCAAGGTTAGCCACTGGGCAAAGGAACTGTTCTTGCCTTTGACTGCTAACAATGTGCTGTCCAGACTGGACATGCAGAACACACAAGAAAAAGACTGTTGAACTTTGCCCAAACAAGGCAGGACAGTCCATCAAAATTTCTGCTTCAGCCTGGGAGGAGGGGACTAGACCTGCCTGGACTGAGTCCACCAGGTTGAT
>CABHPH010046562.1:0-18201 GCA_902168325.1 Peromyscus nudipes | reverse complement strand
TTTTCCAGGTAGCCTCCCTGGTGATGTGAGTAGCAGTCCAGTCATCCTTGTTCCACATCTAGTATCCTCCTATGAGTGAGTACATACCATGTTTGTCTTTCTGAGTCTGGGTTACCTCACTCAGGATGATTTTTTCCAGATCCATCCATTTGCCTGAAAACCTCATGATGTCATTGTTTTTCTCTGCTGAGTAGTATTCCATTGTGTATATGTACCACATTTTATTTATCCTGGCTCAGCCGTTAAAGGCTAGGCTCACAACCAAAAATATAAAAATAATTTTTAACACGTAGAAAAATTCAACAGTTGTATAGTAACATTTTTGGTATGAAGAAATTGAGAATGAGTTATGGGATATGATATTCCATCACTCTTGACTTCAGTGCCAAAGCCCCTATTGTGGGACAATATTCCTGGTGAAACCTGCTTGAATGTCTACTCACCATAGAAAGGGAAGTGATAAGACATTGAAGTAAGGATGACACCAAAATCCAACTTGGTGGGTCAGTGCTTTTATTGGGGTTAATTAGAGTAGTAAAGTTGAAGGTTTGATTTTCAGAGAAGGATCGACTCAAAGATAGCTACGTCAATAAAACTCATTCTGCATGGTTGAAGGCTCACAAATTTTGGTATTCTTGAGCTATCTTCATGATCTATAGGCAGCTTAGCATACCACAGTATTTCTTGAAGACTGTTGGTCTTGCCTCAGTCTTTAATACTTCTATAATTTTGAGTAGAAAGGCGCCATGCACAACTGATAAGTTTCAGGGACTTCCTGAGGATGGTAAGCTATTTCCTAAGTCTTAAAGAGCAACCAAGGAAAATACTATACAAAATCACAGGCATTTTCCAACTTAATCACAAAACCACCTCTAAATTAACAAACTAACACAGGGAAACTAGAAATGTAATTTTGCCACCCCTTTGAAATAATTTATTGCCTAGCATTTTCCTTTACAAATTACAGTCTAGTCCAAGATCATGTATTAGAGTTTATCATGTTTTGTAGTATCCTTCAAGGTAAAATATTTTCTTGGATTTTATTTGTCTCAACGACTCACAGAATGACAATATGAGATAATGTAAATTAAAATAAATATTTATTGTTATCAGATTAACATTACGGATACTTGTCTATATACATATGTGTAACTGTATGCAATGCATCATTCATTATAAAATATATCAATGTATTTTATATAATATATTTAACATATCAATTATATTATACATATATGTGATATATACATTTGATGATTCTGTGTTCCATTTGTTTGCGCTCAAGTAGAATACAGTTTCAAATTGTCCCATTACCACTGAGGCCAACTTTGACTGAGTAAATTGGATTGTGTTGCTCAACTTTACCCATCACAACATACCTATAATATGGAAATGAGAATTTTCTATCCTTTATCATTTTTTTTTACTTAGTAACACCCACTTATATTAGTTGCATACTTGGATTATCACCATTATTAGTTACTATTATTATTATTATTATTATTATTATTATTGTTACCAAATCAAAACTTAATGCAACCATTGTTCTTTGTCACTTCACATTGACTTCTCCCCATTTATTATATCAAAATGAATTCATGAGTGCCTATTTTATTAAATGTGTTATAATCAATCATTATTACTACTTAATTTAATGCTAGGCTTATTTTGATGGGACATCCTTGGTGAAGTATTCTATGCTTCTATATATGCTCACACTATGTTCAACTACATATTTTCTGGCATAGTGAAATATGTTAGAAACATCTTGTACATTTGTTTCCCAGAGCACTGAAATCAGCCAGCTCCTTAAAGATCTCTGCTTCCTCTTCAATGAAAAATATCACTGAAGACATAGACCTAAGCCAGATGTATTCCTTGCCAGGGAATATGTGAGTAATTCTGTTCCTAGATCCTCCCCATAAATGTATACTGAATATGCATATATGAAATACCTGCCCACACAGAGAACTGAAAGCAGCTGTTCTTCCCAAACATAATCCTCACCTCTTCCAGTTCCAATATAACTTTCAGGTATCAACCTCCTTCCCAGATGAATGAAAACTTTGATACATTTATGAACTGGCTTTTGTGCAAGAAAATTTTGAAGCAAATCAGCGATATAAAAAGAGGAGAAAGAAAGAACTTAATGTTTACATAAAAGAAAAAAGGAAGAAAGGGAAAAATGAAATAAGGAAGGAGGGAGGGAAGATGGAAGGAATAAAGGAAGGAAGGAAGGAGGGAGAGGATTCTTTCATTCAAATAGATTTTATTTAAAATTTCTTGTGAAAATGAAGAAATTTGAAGCATTTTAACAAAATAAAAGTTATATTAAATCTCTCTACATTCGCATAATGAAAATGTGTTTTGTTTGTTTACTTGTTTCCTTTTATTTTAAGATTTTTATTGAGGCAGAGTATTTTTATGCAGTCTGTGTTGGCCTCTTATTTGTGTCTCTTATTACTGGAATGACAGGCTTGTGTTACCTTGCTGGGGATGTCTTTCTGTATGCTGTGAATGTGTGTTGCTCTGATTTGGTTAGTAAATAAAATGCTGATTGGCCAAGTAGCCAGGCAGGAAGTATAGTATAGGCTGGATAAACAGAGAAGAGAATTCTGGGAAGAGGAAGGCTCAGTCAGGAGTTGCCAGCCAGACACAGAGGAAGCAAGATGTGAAGGCAGAACTGAGACTAGGTACCAAGCAACCTGGCTAAACATAAATAAGAATTATGGGTTAATTTAAGTGTAAGAGTTAGTCAGTGGTAGGCCTGAGCTAATGGCCAAGCAGTTTTAATTAATATAAGACTCTCTGTGTTTACTTGTGTCCAAGGGGCTGCAGGACTGGTGGGTGAGAGAGATTTGTCCTGACCATGGGCCAAGTGGGACACAGGGAAACTTTAGCTACATTATCTCACTCAGTTTGAACATGAGGATTTAAATAAGGGCTATCACACTTACATCAATCTCTCGGCAGTCTTTATGTTGATTTCAGATCTTGTGGCCTAGGGAGAGGGGAATGTGTTCAGTATCTCTGTGATCTTCTTTCTTCTTCTTTTTGTCTTTTGTTTTGTTTTATTTTGTTTATTTTTTGTGATCTCCTTTCTTATTTATACATCTTCTGGGAAAGTTCATATTTGAGCTAGGGGAATGGTTTCATGGTTATAAAAGGACACTAAAACCCGAGTTTGGCAACACTGCTTATAACTCCAGGGGATCAGATAGCTTCTTCTAGACTCCACAGGTACCTGTGCTCACACATGCAGCCACGCCCCCCCATATACACAAAACTAAAATTCAAAAAAATTAAAGTAAAATAAAACTTCATATTACCTATAGTACTTCTAAAATATTCAACACAAATTGCACATAAGTGTATATCTCCTTTAAGTTAAGAACATGGTACAATTTCAAATTTACTATGAGCTATTAATTTTTTCTTAATAAAGTTCAGAAATTGTGAGGTCAATTTTGTATATATACTGAAATGTTAGAATATAAATGTTGACTGAGGCATATTCCAAACTATGGTTTGAAATCAAGAAAGATATTTCAAAACACTGTGTGGAAAGCAATGAGGCAAATCCTCAACCATTTACTTTCGTTCACAATACAAAGCAGAGATGCAGAATTGGCTCAGTAAGTACACTTGTCACAACACCATGATTACTGGAGTTCAGATCCAGGCACTTACATATCAAGACAAACAATTGCCTAAGAAGTCTAGCCCCAAGGGATGAGATACCTTCTTCTGACCTCTACATGTGTACAGAATTATGCAGCTTCACATACACTCTCTCACACACATGAATAGACAAGTATATCTTTTTAAAAAAGATACAAAGTATCCTCAGTAGAAGAATGGAGCAGAATGTTGGAGAAGACTCAGTGCATTTGAATTTTACAAACTTCCAAGGAGTAGAGTTTTTCTGTTGATTTTACACAAAGATGGGGGTTTAAAGAGACATTTGAAAAGCTAATTGAATTTCCCATTTTCTTTTTTAACATCTGGTCATATATGAGAAATACAAATGTTCAGGGCCTACATAAAATGAACTATGTATTCAAGCTGGTGAATTGCAGCATGGGAAATAACAACCCTTTCAAAGTTCATTAAAACAAAAATCGTTCAGCATTTTACATAAGGCAGCAATAGGTCATGTTTTGCAGAGCACTGCTTGAGCTGTCTAGCAGTGAGAGATTTGTGGAGGAACATGGTGACTGACCACAGTATAAATAACGATAAGTATTAATAGATGATTTAGAAGAGAAATGCATCCTGAAAACTTCAGGACACAGACATTTGAACCTGCTGGTATTAGAACATACTCAACACAAGAAATACCTAGTTGGATTAAACATTTGGCATGAAGAAAGAAGATTGACCAGTATAAGAGTGACCATCATGTCATGTTCACATCCTGTCCTCTTGAATTTGTCCTCCAACTTTGGGATGAAAGTATCTACATGTTTCTTAAAAATGCTACATTCCATGTTTTTTTTCTTATTTTTTGTAATTAAACTAATAAAAAACAACGTCAATTTTTTTATGTTTTTTCGAGACAGGGTTTCTCTGTGTAGCTTTTTGCCTTTTCCTGGAACTCACTTGATAGCTCAGGCTGGCCTTGAACTCACAGAGATCTGCCTGGCTCTGCCTTGCGAGTGCTGGGATTAAAGGCGTGCACCACCACTGCTGCTGCTGCCGCAGCCGCCGCTGCCGCCGCCGCCTCCACCACCACCGCCTGGTCAATGTCAAAATTTTTAAAATGTTTTCTCAAATTAGTGGAAGATAATAGAAAATTTGTTGTCCTCTCTTGTCATTAGTCTTTAATTACTTTATTGAACACTCTGGGAGGTTTAAAATTATACTATATTCTCTCAGTAAGTTTATTCCCTGAGGCGAATAGTAGCAATACTATCACCAGTGACTTCTTCATCCATGCAGGAGGAATTAAACTGGACTGCTTATGTACATGAGGGTTTCCCAGATATGCCTATCTGTAAAAATCCCATGAGGCCTAGTTAGAATACACATGAGCATCTCTTTTTTCCCCCAGTGATTCTTGTTTTTTCACTCTGGATATATCCCAGGAATCTGTATTTGAAACAGATGCACCAAGTGAATGGATCTTAATGTTCCAAGAAGTGATGCTTGGAAACTAGTTCTGAGGCTATATATCATAAGCTGCAATATTTCCAGGGGAAAGATCCACAGTTTCTTTTAGTAACTTATTTGGTGTCTAATAGACCTTGTAGTTAGAGGAGAAGAGACTTTCTTCATAAAGCTACAACTAAATTCTCATGGCTGCGATTTCCTCCTCCTACCCTGGGTGGAAATGGGAAACATCTTGTCTTTTAATAACCCTTTATGACTATTATTGAGTTACTTTTCCATCCACCTACCCTTCTCCTAGGTAAATCATTCCATTTTTTTCTAAATGTCCTATAAGCTGCATTTCCCAAGTCCTCTTTCTTTCAGTTGCCTAATTTTTGAAGTAAGACTGACATTGTACGGTTGTGTTGTGTTACATGATCTGAAGTATAATCTATTCAAAATTTTAAGATAGATGATATAACTACTGGGCTTTGGTTTGGCAGAATATTCTAGAATGTTCTTTCTTTCCTAAACAGTACTTTGTAGGTTTTGAATTTCTCTATGCAGAGAATGAAGCAGACATGATAGAATTAATGGAGTATCAGAGTTCTACACTCTTGTTTCTACTGATGGTTTATGTAACTTGGAACAATCTGTTTTATCTATTGCTCATGATGTCATAACAATTGATAGACATTCTGTCTAAATACTTGTTTATAAAATTCTAAATAGGGCTACCTAAAAGTGCTGTGGGATGGTCCTACCGTATGCTGTGAATATGTGAATAAGGTTAGACAGAGAAAACAAACTAAGGAGGGGAAGAAGAGTGGAGTTGGTAGAGACAACACAAGTACCAAAGAAGCAGGATGCTAAAGGACTGGTAAGCCATGGACCATGTGGCAATGAAAAGATTAATAGGATTTGGTTAATTTAAATTTAAGAGCTAACTAAAGATAAACCTGAGCCATCAGCCAAGCATTTATAATCGAAATAAGCCTCTGAGTGATTATTTGGAAGCAGCTGTGGGACAGGAAAAAGCCTCTATTTACATAAAGGAATTGGGAAAAGGTTAACTTCAGTTTTATCTAGAATTTTATTTTGGACCCTAGAAGGCAGGTTTAATGGAATGCTATAGAGAAATAGCAAGAGTGTCAGTAACGCAGTGATATATAAGCATTGTAATATTACCCAAAAATGTCCAGTGTATGGGACACAATAAAAACAAAACAGCAGGGAAAGGCCTGTCGGGTTGAGCCAAACTTCATAAGAGAGTGTTTCCCCCAGCAAGCAAATTCTTGAGTTTCTTGGAAGGCAGATTCTTCTCTTAGCTTTCTGCTTCTCTCTACTCTAGGTCTAATTTCCCAGCATGGTCTTCTTCATGATGCAGTAGCTATTGGAGCAATTCTGCTGTGATGTTTCTACTACAGTCCAGCCAAAGCAATAATACTACACAATGCTTGTATAGCTGTGAAGTCATAGCAAAGCAATAAGCTTTTCAGTGGAGAAATCAGATATAGGGTACCATCTGCAGGAGACAGATTGATTTAGAAGTATATTATCAGCCATTCAAGTCAATCATCATTTAACAATAACTAGCATTTAATGAACATTATTGAATAACTGATCAACCTAGGAAACTGGGATGCAAATCTCTATTCCAAATGGTGCCATACATGATCTCACTTAGTCAGCATGTAATATATGAGTTAGGGGTCATGATGTTCTCATGTTGCTGATAAACTGGCATATAAATAAAAGAAATAATTTATATGAGATTCTACAGATAATTAACCCTCAAAAGTAAATTCTGAATATGTAAATAAATATCATGGACCAGCGTTATCACTGTCTAGCAAGCTGTTAGTGGATTACAGGCCATTCTACTCATGCAACTAAAACTCAAGATTGGGTTTGGAACCACACGGAACTGAGACTTGAAGGAAAAAGCAATGCTAGCACTTTCGTCTTGTTCAAGGAAGCCATTATGGTGGCATTATTACTAGAAATCGAAGTCTTATGTAATCAGCATTTAAAGTCTTCCAAAAATCCAGTTTCCCAAATTTCTCAGAGTCTTACATCTTGGCTGCCATTAACATACTTTCCACATACTCAAAGTTAAAACAAATACTCTTCTCTTTTCTGTTCTCTTTCAAGCTTCCTCAGGTCTTTATTTGAACCTCTTGCTCTACCTGCTAACTTTCTTTATTATGGCCAAATACTCTTTCCCATACAAATGATGTCATTGTCTCTGACATGAAGTAGAAAATGTTACCTTTTAACTCTAGCCTTTTAATGATACCTTTGAACTTTGAATCTTAACATATGGCAGTGTTAAGTATCGGTGGTTTGTAGAATATGTATCACTTGCTTAAAGAAAATGTAATATGTTTTCATAAGCCTCACATCATTTCTGTGGTATGGGAATTACCAGTGACATTTTGTGAAGAGGAATAAATATACATTTAGAGCAGCAGTTATCAACCTGTGGGTTTCAACCCTTTTGAGTGCTGAAGAACACTTTCACAGGGGTAACATATCAGATATCCTGCATACCAGGTATTTGCATTACAATTCATAACAGTAGCAAAATTACAGTTACATCGTAGCAACAAAAATATTTTTATATTTGGGAGTCACCAAATTGTACACAAGAACTGTATTGAAGGGTCACAGCACTAGGAAGGTTAAGAACCACTGATTTAGAGGGTACTTGAGCTTAAATAAAGATATTTCTAAATGTGAAAATTGTATTGTCCATGATCACATTATATCACACTTCTCTTATCTGTAAACTTCTTAGAAACTTTGGCAACAGTTCACTTTTTTTTTAGCTGTAATCTTCTTTGTTTTAGGTAGGAAAATAATGACATAGTCATGAGTTTCTACTTGTATTGGTTACAGAATAAACATTTCATATTACCAAAGAAAAACTTGTTTTTAATTTTTAATTATTTTTAGATGTTTCATATATTTTGACTATACACTTTTCCTTCTCCCAACTCTTCTCAAATCTTCACCTCCCAGTACATCCAAATTCTTCTTTTTATCTCTCTTAAAACAAACAAACAGCCGGGCATTGGTGGCGCACGCCTTTAATCCCAGCACTCAGGAGGCAGAGGCAGGAGGATCTCTGTGAGTTCGAGGCCAGCCTGGGCTACCAAGTGAACTCCAGGAAAGGCGTAAAGCTACACAGAGAAACCCTGACTCGAAAAACCAAAAAAAAAAAAAAAACAACAAACAAACAAACAAGAAAAAAATAGAAGGAGAAACAACACTACCTGTACACACACACACACACACACACACAAACTATAGGGTTTGTTTTATGATGCCAGAGCCTACTGAACATGGGGCCTATCCTAGAGTGTGGTTGATATACACAGTGTTATTCCACTGAACAAAATTGATTTTTTTTCAAGCATTTATCAGTTGCAGATAGTTTCTTGATAAGGAGTGGGACTTGGTTAACTTCCTTTTCCTCTTTGCTGGAATTTTGTCTGAATTGAAACTGTGCAAGTCTTTTGTGGGCTACCACAGTGTTTGTGAATCTATACCTGTATCAGTTCTATTGTATCTGGAAGACATTGTTTCATTGGAGTCAACCATCAACTCTGGCTCTTGCAATTTTTCCACTTTTGCTTTTGCATAGATTCCTGGGGCTTGAGGAGAGATGTATGATAAAGACATACCTGTTAGGGCTTTCAGTGATTCTCACTCTCTGCCTGAAAACTGTCCAGTTGGTAGGTCTCTGTTTACATTCCCATCTACTTCAAACAGACACATCTCAGATCAGGGCTGAAGGATGGGCTGATCTATGGGAATAGCAAAATGGCATTAGGGGTCATTTTATTGCTATGTTCCTATAGCAGAATCAAAGTAGTTTTCCCCTAGACCCATGACCTATCTAGTCTCCAGTTCTTGTCCTCATTAACAATATCAGGTATCTCATTTCCTCATATTTTGAAAATGATAATTGCATGCTTTTTATTTATTTTTCAGATATCTTTGCAGAATGATACATATCAAATACTATGTCATCATGTGAACTGTTGTGAAGCTGTCCATTCATTCTCCCCACAGCACTGCCTGAAACTTTCTGATCATCACTGATGAATGTCCACTTGCTCATCTAGTCACATTGAAGTATTTTCTTCATTTCTGCTCTAAAGTGACTCCCCATGTTCTCTCTGCTGAGCTGACAACCCCTCATTTCAGCTGTTTGATAGCTGGCACGCCCTGCCTGTCAGCATCAATATTTACTAATGGACCCTTTCTCTTACAGAAGCCGTTTGCAATAAAAAAGATAATAAAGAAATTACTTGACCTCAGACATGTAGCTATTGGTAACCATGGTCCGTGTCATTGGGTCTCTCTGCCATCTGTGCCCAAGCAACAGGGCAGGATGAACAAGAATGGAGACACAGAGACAATGGAGGAGAATTCAAGGAGAAAGAAGGTGGATGATTTAGACAAAGGAAGGCACCCATCTTTATATTGTAAGTCAGTTCAATAGACCTGGATACCTACACACCTTTAGTTCTCATAGCAAGGCTAGCAGGTAACTGTAGCTGATTATTTTGTATAATATTTTTAAGTAAAAGAACTGAGGTTTAAAGAAAGCATGTGAATGGCTCAACGGGATAGTAAAAAATTGATAACAACTGTGTATAATTATGTCTTAAACCCAGGTTGAGAATTGTCTAGGAATTGTTTTGAATTTAGACTTCCACCAAAAAATTGTTATATGACATATTTGATATGAGTGTGGGGCTTAATGTATATACATGTGAATACCTGACAGCATTTCAATACTAATGTTTCCATGAATAAAACTAGGATAATATCAACTTTAATGGTTTAGTAGGATTAAATGCAATATTGAACATAAATATTTAATCAAGGATCACAGAAAACATAACTGTTGCCTACAAAATAAACATTCTTATTTATATTCATTTTAGTTCTACAATTAATTGATGGATCTGATATTCAAATGTGAGCTTCCTTCCTGACTAACAAGGGCAAAGTTTTTTTTCTTTTCGAACAAGGTCTCAGAGTGTTACCATGTAGCCTTTCAATGTACTGGAGCTCATTATGTAGATCAGGCTAGCCTCAAATTCATAGAGATGCACCTGAAATTAAGAATACTTAGCAAATCAATAAATAAGAAATGTAAGAATGAAGGGGGCATGAAAAAAGCATTAAATACATCCCTTTATCACTAAAACTTTGAAAGGGATAGAGACAAAACTTCATTCAGCCAAATATTATACTTATAATTCAGAACCTACAAACTCAGCTATGCATCATCCTTCTGGGTGGCACGATGGTACTCTTTTTCTGTGCTTAAATGGATTACAATATTCAGAGCAATATTACAATAAAATTAACTTTTTATCAACACAGGATATAATCACGTAGGGGGAGAATATAATGTATTTTACTCAGAGAATATAATTAATTGGGCCCAGAAAAAAAAACATTTTATTCATAGTATCAAGATATAGGTTCTACTGTATGTATAGCTTTAATAGTAAAATGTATTTTTCCAAATCTAACCCTATGAGAATGAAAGAATGTGAGAGTTAAACAGTATAATCCTAAAGCCTGAATTCTAAGTCTAACCCTGATCATAAAATTTATGATCATGATTACAGTTTTCCAACACTCTGTTGGAGTTTCCAATCATTGGGAATGACAAAAATGGACTCCTGCATATATTTCCTAATTAATTGTGATAATATGTATTTAGTATTTTATATAGCTTTAGTTTATGCATTGGTATTTGATGACTTTCTCTTGTATTCATCTTTTCAATAAAAATAGCCTAGTTTATTATTCAAATTTGGTATTTGTTTATAAAAAGTGTGTATTATTTGATGAGAGGTTTATTACTATGTATGAAATTATCATTGATTCCTGGATAAATTAACAAGAGCTTAGTTCCTCCCATATGAAGAAAATGCACACTAGTACATGCTCAGACAATCATTAAATTCTGATCTTCAGTGGAAACATGAACCACCATATCCCAGGAGTGTAGAGGTGGTATGGATAAGATGCAGCCTCTATCCATGTGTGTATTACAGACATCCGTATGAAATGCAAATGCCAGTTGTTCCCTGACAACTGAATGGTTATTGATTCTCAGCTGTATAAAGAGGTGGTACTTTCTTTCTGAATTTTTGAAAGAGCATGTGTTTGATTCATTGAGAATCTCAGAGAAGAAAGATGAGAGAGCAGAGCTCAGTGGTGCAGGCCATATAACCAGCAATAGCGTGGAAATCCCTCGGTGCCATTCTTCTTGAGGACACAGTTCTGGGATCTCACAAGTGTCCAGTAAATTTGTGCCATTAATAATGAAGTGTGAGATTCCTATACTCTTACTCAAATCTCTACTGTGTCCTGTGCTACTTCCCTCCCTGCCTGCCATGTATCTTTGTGACAGAAAGACAGTGAACTTTAGCTCTTTGTCTATCTTGAATTTCAGGATCTATGTCTGAACTCTCAGAAGCAAACTTTCAAAAGCTGTATGGCATATGAAAATGTTCAGTGTTTCAGATGAACTGGTGGCAGAATATCAATGCTCATCTTCTATTTTTTCTTTCTAAAATTTCATAGATGCTTTCTCATCCATGTTTATCACTATTCATACTAGCATATTTATAATATTTAAAATTCACCATATTCATAATAGCCAAAAAAGGAAACAACCTAAATGTCCTGTAGTTGGAATTTTTTTGGGGGGGAGCACCAACCAGCTTCCCCCCAAATAAAGACACAGAGAGTTATTATTAACTATTAATGCCCAGCCTTAGGTTAGGCTTGTCTCATTAGCTCTTTTAACTTAATTGAAACTATTTCTTTCCATCTGTGTTTTGCTTCAGGGCTTCTTACTTTTCTTTCATTGTTGTATGTCCTCCTTCCCTGCTTCCTCTATGTCTGTCTGTCTGTCTGCTCCAGCCTGGCTGGCTGCCCCTGCTGGTATCTCCCTGGTGTTTTTTTCTCTCTCTCTTCCTCCCCTGAGCCTAGATTCCTCCTCCTACTTATTATCTTTGCCTGCTCCAGTCCTGACTCTCTGCCTAGCTATTGGCTGTTCAACTTTGTATTAGACCAATCAGGTGCCGTGGGCAGGCAGGGGTAAAGCAGCATCATATCTTTACCTAGTTAATCAAATATTCTGTAACATAAAAAATGCAATACATCTTTACATAGTAAAATGAATATTCAATTCTGCAACAATGTCCTTCAACAAACAAATGGATAATGAAAATATATACATACACAAAATTTAGCTGTAAAGAAAAAAGAAACCATAAACTTTACTGGTAAATGGGTGGACCTGGAAAAATTATACTGAGTGGTAACCTGGGCCCAGAGAGAAAAACAATACGTATTCATTCTGATCTGTGGATCTTAGCTCCAAATCTTCAGATGTGAGAATAAAATTTGGAATAACCACAAAAATCAGAAATACTTATAAAAGGACCAGAGTTATGTATATGCAAAGGGGGACTTTGAAAGAGAATAGAAGATACAGATGATATGAAGTAGGAAACAGAATAATTGGGAGAAGTCTCCAACTGGGCAGGAGAAAGGAAGGGTAATTAATATAGAAGGAGAAGAAGGGACAAGGAACAAATAACAGTGAGATTGCTTGCTAAAGCTTCAAGGAAGTGTATCAGTTTATATTTACCTAAAATTATACACACTGTATTCTTTATATATGTATTTCAAACATACCCATTATATATTATGCATAATACATCTTGTAAATATAAATATATAAGTGGGGCACAACAGACTTAGTTGACAGACAAAGGTGATTTATGACCCCACATAGTAGAAATCCAGATGAAGAAGATCCTTAGGTGCACTTTTTTCAGTGGCTTGGAGTGTGTATAAACAAGTAGCTTTCTTCCATATTTCTAATATGATATTTTGGTGCCATTTCCACCTTCATCCTCTAGTAAAAATTATGAAGCTACTTGTCACATTACATTGATGGAAGGGATGGCTTTGTGCAACTCACTCAGAAAGAAAGAATTATGCCACATACAATATTAATATATTAATATTAATTATAATATATGTATATATTCACTCACTTGGACTGATAATGTTCCCCACAAGAAACACAGACTAAGAAAAAAAGCAGTACTAGGTACTATGATCCTCCTTTATAACAATTATATATGAATAATTCTTGGCTTTCATGGCTCCATCAGTTCTCGTGGTCTTATTCCCTTATAGACCTGTCTCCCCTGCCTTCTAACTGTGCATCCTTAGCATGATGCAGCACAAGCTGTTGTTGCAAAAAAAGAACTTGAAAAATGAATAAACTTACAAATAACAAACTGCAGATACACCTGAAACTTAGATGCTAGAGAGCTCTTGCTTTTCTTACTCAAAATTAATCCTTTCTCAGAAAGACCTGACATTGCCACCCCTTGCATAAAACAACATGATTTTATGTTTATTCACATATTTATTATATTTCACTCCTGTAAACTACACAAGATGGCGACTCATTGTTTTTGTATATTGGGGATGGCTTCCTCCTGTTATAAGCATGGTCAATATGTCAAATGCTGGCCCTCGAAATATATTTTGAACAAATGAGCAGCTACCCTTTTCCTAGTAATTCCCTTCTGTCCATTTAATTGTTGTATTTTGATGGAATGCATTCCTCTTTTTCAAATCCCCAAGTTTATTCACCTGTTATTTCCTCCTCCCTCATTCTTTTATTCTATCTTTTATATTTCTTTTTTTTTGCTTTCCTGAAAATAAAAAAATGGATATATTTGGTGAAGAAAATGATTAAATTACTAGTAACAAATCACTTTCTTAGGTGTGTGGTCCACCAGACATTGTTCTAAACATTAACCCAAATTTCTTTGGTTAATAGTCCTGAATCTTGTGATGTAGGCTCTACTCTAATGTCCCATTTCAAACAAAACAAAACAAACAAACAAAAACTTCCCTAGGTCTTAATGATTATGGAAAAAGTAGTAGTCAGATTTGGCTATAATCCAAGGGGTCTGACTCCAGGATAGAAGTCATTAATCATTAAGGCATAAAACAATCTCTTGAAGGACCTTGGGATTTAGGAGAAAAAAAGGGTTTGATGAGTTTTACTTTTTCATTGGCTGTTTTATCAGGTTTTTTTTTATTACAAAATTCACTTCATATTATCATTCTGAAAATAAATGTGACTGGGTTGAAACTCCAGTTCATGCTGGCCTCCCTAACTGTCACATACAACCTGACAACCTCCATTGTTCTCGATCGAGGAAATTATGGGATAATCTTGAATCTGTTAGGATGGTTGACCAGGCACTTATCCAGAGTGTGAGTGACAGTACCTGCATTTTTTGTGGCTACTTGATGTTCTCTCAGGAAGTAGCCAATTCTCAGAGACTGCTTAAGTTGCCTGTAACTACATTCCTAATTAAAATGCATGTGTTACATAGGAAATTTGGTATAAGGTCAGAAAGATGACACTGGTCTGTGGTCAGTATATGTGATCACAATATTTTCCAGTGATGACCAGCTGTGAGACCTAGAGCAAACCACTTAACATTTCCAGAACTCTGTTTTCCCTAATTATGAATTGAGGAGATTAGCTCATGGATCTTCCAAAAGGCCCATTCAGCTACAAAATTCTCTGAAATGCATTTAAAACAATATATAAAAGAATGAAAGCAGAGAAATGAATAGCTATTTCAGGCAGCTTGACCCTCAGGTGGACAGTGGCAACTCTGAAACTCAAATCAAAGGCTCTGTGAAACTAACACCACCTTTTTCCAAAGGCTGTCCCTCCTGAGTGTTAGAATACAAAAAGGAGTAATAAGCTTTGGATGATGCAGAAGAATGAATCAAATGAAAATCATCTCCCAGCAAGGTGAGCCAGGTGCTGAGAGGTGGTGCAGATCTGAAGAAGTGAGCATTAGAATGAGAACAATGAAGAAGAAATATGGACCTGTTGTGATCTGAGAGACAGAACTCGGTGGAGTATAACTTACCCAAGTCTGAAACTGGATGTGCTGTTCAGTGTGGCTTTTAGTAATAATACTCTCAAACTGACTCAAACTGGTTACAAAGGATATTTATGACCCTACAATGTAGGAATCTAGAAGGAGATGCGCCTCAGGTCCCCTTGATTCAGTGGATCAAGGGTGTCTATAAGCAAGTATCTTCCTCCTATCTCTCTGCTCTGTCATCATTGATGCCAATTTCACCTTTATCCTCAAGTCAAAATTATGCAGTCATTTCTCAGATTACATCAATGGAAGGAATGGTTACGTACAATTCACCCAGAAAAGGGAGAAATTATATCTCAAAAGTAAATAAAGACCTGCTCTTAGGATACATTCACCAAATTTCAGTCACAACAGCTGACTTCTAACTTAACCACCTTAAGCAGACTATGACGTCTTCGGACTGCCTTAAGTCTCTTTACTCACATTAGTTAGTCTAGCAATGGGTGGGGGGAGGGGCTTCCACACATTGAATCAGATAAACTGTGAACAGCATGAAAGTTGGACACAATTTTACCTTAGCTTTATTTACAGTGTAGAAGCATAACATTGATAACGGGAGCTGGGACCCACAGCCTTGTGGTTGTCAGGAAAAGACAAAAACCAATCCAATCAAACCAAAAATTTCATAAGCAAAATTAAAGCACATTTTACAAGTAAAATTAAATCCGGTTGATTTGAAAGCAATACACCAGCATCATGAAAAACATATGTTTATAGTTCTTGGATTGTTAGAAAATTATACTAAAAAAAAAAAAGAAAGAAAATAAAAAATCCATGTTAGCCAATGATTGAAGTTCATGTCCTTCCAAACCAAAAGGAAATAGAGATATTATGTTAGAGAGAAGACCCAGCAGTTAAGTATGATTGATGCTCTTCAGAGTACTTGAGTATAATCCTCAGCACCTACACAAGTTATCTTACAGCTGTTAACTCCAGTTCCTGGGGATCTAATACCTTATTCTGGCTTCATGGATCATCCACATACATGTTTATTACTGGATATTTGTTTATACTGTGTAAAGATGTGTCACTGTGATTGGTTTAATAAAAAAGCTGAATGGCCAATTGCTAGGCATGACAGAATAGGTGGGATTTCAAGGGAGAGAGAAGAACTGGAGATAAAGCATGTGAAAGATGCCAACAAGACATAGAGGGAGTTGGACATACACAATGGAGGAGAGGTAAAAAAAAATCACATGGCAGAATGTAAATGAATAGAAATAGTTTAAGTAAAGTTATATGAGTTAGTTGGGAACAAGCCTAAGCGTTGTGGAATAGAATATTTGTCTATGTAAAGGTGTGCTGCATTTGTTTGTGTTGTAGAATAATTGTTTAACTGTGTAAAAATGTTTTGCATTTGTTTATGTTACATTTGTTTAACTATGTAAAGATGTGTTGCTGTTTTACCTTGCCTGTTTAAGGCACCTGGTTGCTTTAATAAAAGCTGAACGGCCAATAGCTAGGCAAAGGAGGAATAGACAGGGCTGGTGGGCAGACTGAAAAGTGTAGACAGCCCACCAGCCAGCCAAGAGCCAGCCAGCCAAGAGCCAGTTAGCCATTGGCCAGCCAGCTGGCAGCCAGCCAGCCAGACATGGAGGAACCTGGAAAGCAAGATGGACAGAAAGTACATGAGGTAAATAAGCACATAGATCAATATAAATTGGTTAATTTAAGTTAAAAAAAACAAACTAGCCATAAACAAGCTTAAGCTAAGGCCAAGCATTCATAATTAATAACTCTCTATGTCACAAAATTAGGGGGCTGGTAGTCCAAGAAAGCTTGCTACACCTAAGCTAAAGGAAAGGTTTCATAATTATTAATAAGTCTCCATGTCATTACTGGGGAGCTAGTGGGCCCAAACGAAAGTTTGACAAGGAAGTCCAACAAAATTTGATGCCCAACATGGGGTATAACCACACAGACAGAGGAGTCATTCCAGTTTGCACCACTGGAGTCACATCCTGGGCCTCTCTGCAGGCAGTCCCAGCAGTTGACTCCTGCTTGTGGGGAAAGAAGGCTCAGCAACTTCCCAGAACCAGTAGGCTTGGTGAGCATTAGGCTTGGCATGCATAAAGTTCAGCTCTCACGGAAAGGCAAATAGGAGCTGCAGCCCAGAACCAGTGGGGTAATCTGCTGGACCTACTGGAGTAGGATGGAACTGTGCTTAGATAATGAAGAATGAACAGAAAATGAATGTAGACATTCTTAGAAAAAAAATAATTAAAAAATAATAGTCTAAAATAGAAGTAAGAAGTATTAAAAGAAAATTAGATACATAAGGACGTGAAATATACAGGGCATCTCAAACCTTTATGGTGTTTTGTTGACTTTATTTTTATTTTTTTTTAATTCTGGTGAGATGAATGAAGAACAAATGGTGCTGAGAAACATTAGATTGTAGAAAACCTGCTTAATTAAAACAGTTTATATATTTTAAGGATGTCTTCACTTCAGAATGAAAGCCAAGAAATGAGGTTATGCCTTTGTCTCCACAGAAAACAAAAATCAATGGATTCCTTCAAAATTAATAAAGATCAGATTTGATTAGGGGAGACCTCCTGAAAACCTTGGCTGCAGACAGAACGAGAAAAAAAAAAAAGAAAATCTACAGTGCAGGTAGCATATACGCTGATCCCTCTACTATGTGAATAGCTCTGAGACTGAAGGAGACATAATAAATCTTGTTGACTACAGAGTCCCAATGACTTATTATTACATGCCATCCTTTCATATGGCATGGATGAAGATTTCTATTAAATTTTGGTTACACAGTCCAAATGGACATAAAGTTGACAGATGTCCTTTACCTGCTCCAACATAGAACAGGTAATCATCCTTAGCTGATTGGTGCATAGCACACATTCCATACCGACATTTGTGTTACTTTTAAATGTTTATGTTTTAAAAAAAAAGATTAGACACTATTGAAGAAAATAAGTAGCCTAGGTGATCCAACCTCTCAGAATGCCTCTGTTTCGGGTTTCCTCAAAAATCTGTATTTAGAACAACTTCAAAGCAGCTAGCTGAGATAAGCCAGTCTCACAGACTACTACAGCCAGGACTTCAG
>CABHPH010046553.1:0-13043 GCA_902168325.1 Peromyscus nudipes | reverse complement strand
CCAGCATTGGAGACACACGCCCTTAATCTCAATACCAACTATAGAAGCCTTGGAGGTCTGTACAGACGACAGTGACGAGGCAGTCACGTAGTTGGGTTTAAAACCAATGAGAAGGCAGAACAGAACTCCTATTTAAAGACGAACACACAGGGAGTAGTCCTTTTCGGAGAGGTCTCTTGGCGGGAGAGGCTAGCTGGCGGAAAGTGGTAAGATTCTTAGCTCTGACCTCTTTGGGCTTTCAGTCTTACATTGGCTCTGTGTTTCTTATTTAATAAGGCGGTTGGTTACATCTACACATCCTCTTCTATATAACAACTTTCAGGCAAGCTCCAGAAAACAAGACACTGTTTTAGCAACAAATCACACACACACACACACACACACACACACACACACACACACACACACGTTATTTCTGTTTTGAACGGCTACAACAGTATATTCAAAATCATGAGGGATTCTCCAAAGGACACTTAGAACTTTCGGCACCTGTAACAGAGCTGTCCTCCAGGTCCCTGTCAGAGAATGTGACTGTTTTCCTGGAGTGGCAGTCATTTGAAAGGATGCTGACTAGAATCCTTGGTGTCACCTAGAACTCAATCCCTTCTAGGTTTACGAGTTTTGGATATTTTCTGTAGGTCATCAGAAAACTTCTGTGGCTCTTACTCTGAAGAAAGCAGTACCCCATTTCTGAATGTCATTCAACAACTCAGCAAATAAAAATAATAGGACACTAAATTAGTCATCCTTCCTTCTAATGAAAGGCAAAATTAGTCCCTATAGCATATTCACCAAAGCTCTGGAGCTGTTAGCTTTTTAAATGATTCTGCGTCCCTCCTTCCTCTCTCCTCTCTCTCGCTTTAGTGTCTGGTATGGCTTCCAGTGATTTAGAGTGGAGGTTTGCTGTGTGTGATGTTCACTGGAGGACAGATTCTTCCAAGTCTGAATAAATGAATGCCCTCAATTCTGATGGGAACAGATTTCTTCTACGTCCACTAAATGATGATGATGATGATGACGATGTGTGTGTGTGTGTGTGTGTGTGTGTGTGTAGTATGGGTGTGTGTGTAGTGTAGTTTAGTGTAGTGTGTATGTGTGTTTGTTTGTGTGTGTAGTGTAGCGTAGTGTGGGTGTCTGTGTATGTGTGTGGTGTAGTGTAGTGTATATGTCTGTGTGTGTGTGTGGTGTAGTGTAGTGTGTGTTTCTGTGTGTGTGTGTGTGGTGTAGTGTAGTGTGTGTGTCTGTGTGTGTGTGGTGTAGTGTAGTGTGTCTGTGCATGCCACAGTATACCTGTGAAATGAAGAGGACAACCTTTGGAAATAACTTCTCTCCATTGTGGACTTTTGGGATCAAATTCAGGTTTGCATGGCACAAGAGAGAGCAAAAGAGACTGAAGGAGGAAAAGGGGACTGGAGAGAGGAAGAAGAAAGACAAGGAATTGAAGAAGCAGACAGGCCAAAACAGGAAAATTACTCTAAGTAGGATGAGATTTTATCCCATGATAGAAGAGTATTTCAACAATTTGTGAAGTCTGCTCACAATTAAGGATTTGCCCAATTATCTGGAACTGCTATTTAAATTAGGAGGTTATTCTAAGGTCAAATAATGGCACTTTTTTCTTTTAGATAAACACTAATGATATTGGATGAGGATTAGGGACACAGAAACGTTTCTGAATTTATTTTCGAGATAAAAATATCTTCCTAGAGCACATAGAACAAAATGGAAACGTAAATCCTGTAACATGTGTCTTATCAATCACGTAATAAAGACAGAGTGACTAAGAATTCTAGTCTTGCTCCCATTCACAGCTAAGACCGTGGTGTTCCAAACCAAGTGAACTAAGGGAAGTACTGTGATTGTAGGTGACTTTGTTAAGTAAAGATCTTTTAGAGACAGGATCACATACATCACACACATTCATGGTAGATTAACCATTGACTATGGATTTTTAAGTTTCTCAAACATTTTGGGGGAATCAATTGAGGATATCCAAATCCTGGTTGTTTCAGTACCTTATTCTGGTTTTGTTTTTAACTTTTTTTCTTTGATTTTCCATTTCCTTATATTGTTATCTAATTCAAGTGGTGTTGGCTACAGCTTGCAATAGACACAGGAATCACCAAACATTTCCTAAGCCATGGTTATCTTCCAGACCTGTGAGGCTGAATCAGGACCAGATGGTTTGCAGAGTGCTCAGGACCTTATAGAAAGCTGCCTTCTCTGAATGGAGAAGACAGGGGCATTCTGAAGACCAGCAAAGATTCTGAACCAGCAAGCTGCTTGTCTTCAGTAGATTGCACCTGGGGTCTGCTCATATTTCCCAAGACTCTGCTCTCCTCAAATCTACTTAAGTATTCACCTGTCTATATTTCCCTCTGAGTTTTCCTTTTGTTTGAATGGTCCAGTGTCCCATGACAACTTACACTAAACAAATGTCAACTTTTCTTCATTCTGTGCCATTAGAATACAAATCTGAGAAGCACAAGGAAAAGATTCTTTTTTAGCATTTTGGTTTTTTTGTTTGTTTGTTTTCTGTATGAAGAAGGAAAAAAATCAGTTGCCTTATATCATAAAGGCACGTGTGAAGAAAGGAATATTCTTCCATAATTGTCTATAGCAGGACTACTCAGTCAACAGAGAATTGAGATCGCAGTCATGACGCCCTGATGGAACAACGATAAAACCAATGAGAAACAGGCAAAGGTTATTTCAATATTATATTTCCTTTAACAAAACACAATATATGATTTTAGCATATGGTTCATTAAAATGTAATTTCTATCTATCTGTTATCCGTCCATTAACCTATATTTTTCCTAATGTTCAAATTACAATTAATTTATAGTTAAGAATTTGTATATATTAAATCTTAAGTCTATTGAGCAATGTCAAGTGCTCAGTAGGTATAAATAGACATATATGGAAATAGTCACACAGTTAGATCTAGTTAGCGAAAACAGAATAAAGTTTGAGGGGGTCATTTAAAGAAGGGATTCTAAATGTTGAAATGACATTTATGATGTGGAATGGGCTTTATGATGATTATGTTTTCAGAGATAATGGCTTCAAGTGGTTTCCACCTTTCTGACTCCTTTTGTAGTGCTCTACTGGGTTCACAGCTATTACAACAGTATAAAGAGCAAATCATTGGAATACCAGAGTTTGGTAGTAAACTGAGATAGATGTACACTCAGGACTCAGATGCAGTCATGAAAATATTTCACATTCATATGGATTCTCATATAATAAATATATCTTGGATATAAGATTTATAACATTATTAACATTCACTTCAATTGTGACACCTACAAATATTTTGCAGTTACTGCTTGTTTTGTTACCTAATGGCAATCACTAAAAGTATCTCTGCTATAGCTGCATTTCTCAGTAATGGTCATAAAATCCAACAGTTGATAGTTTTGCTTTCAACCCTAAGCCTCATTTATTTGTGTTCTTGAGAAATTTAGTATTTGGAATAGGCATGATATGTGACTGTATAAGGATTCCAAAGACATAAGATGAACAGAAAGGCTGGTGGTCTATAGTTCTATATTTATTTCATATAAAAAAACAAAATGTGTCCTGATAACTTTTATTTAAATTATTATAATACACATTCCAGGCCTGTATGCGGTGATCTCAATCAAATACTTTTCCATAGTGGATTTTACAACCTTCTTGTATTTTGTGGTTAATTTTTTTCCAGCAGTAAAATAATCTATCAAATTAGAGAATCTACAACAGGGCTCCCTAAATATTTTCCAGTGTTGACTACTTTTTACCCAAGATATTTTTATAGAACCCAGGCACATAGATCTATAAAGTAGGTATACAAATAAAATACTTACTGGTGGTAAATTATAAATTACCTTATTTTAAGATAATTATTAGTATACATATTATTTTACCATTTATTGAAGTTGAGAGCAAACTTGCATACTAATAAACAGAATTAACATTTGGTTGGATATTTGACACCAGAGGACATAAAATATCTTCAGTGTTTTTCTAACTGCTACTTTGATCTTATAATTTTGTGTGCTGAGAATGTTACCTTATGCTAACATGAATAAAAGATAATAGTAGTATGTTTAGGGCCTTTTCAGAAATTTGTGAAAACTCTGTCCTAGCCCCAAGACAAAATTCCTTGGATAAAGTTTTACAAAATTCAAGTCATCAATGCAAATGGCACATATTTTTATCAATAAAGCATTCTAGCAAAAATACATGCATGGAATGCTTACCTGCTGAGGAAAATATTAAGTGTTTGTATATATAAACTCTGATTTTACATAAGAGCATGAAATGTTGAATGTAGAGCAATTCATAACATAGAATAGTCTTGATTCTGAGACAAGGTGGATCAGACAGAGCTCATGAGCATTGTGTGGGATGAAAGCATGTGCTGAGCAGTGTGCATGTTGAGTACATGACCAAGGCTGTAGGGAAGTCACATGAAACAACATGGGTGAGGCTATGCCCCCAGCATTTCATTTTCATTGGGTTTGACTGTGAATTAATTTTTGATTTTTGCAAATTCAAAGAGTATACAGTTGTCAATTCTGCTTCACAACTTCCTGTGATTTAGAATGTCTGTCTGTATGGAAATAAAAATGGGAGGGTTTCATTTGCAGCAGGAGTAATTTGTCTGCCTTGGTATCAGTCTATTCCCCTCTACTTTGCAGAACCCTCATTTGGAAGAATGGCTGTTTTACATTTTTGAAGGGAAATATAATGATTCTTTTAAAGATAAGAATCCCCTATCTCAAACTATTTTAAGTTTTATTAACTTCTATTTTATTTCAATTGGTATTCTTCCTTTATATTGTTTCCCAGGTATTATTACATTAGTCGTCTTTCTTTCATAATGTATATTCTTCTATATTATCTCCCAAACTCCTATGGTCATGATCACCAGACTTAGGAATATTTGAATGAGAAGCCTCTTCCAGAGACTATTAGTTCTGACTGAAGAAGCTACTTCATTTGAAGTTGCCTGCCTCCTGCCACTTCAAATAATAATCAACTATCAAAAGACTCCCTCCAGGAATGTCATTGAGATGAACAGCTAGATGCAAAGAAAGTTCCCTGTACCCTCAGAATAACCGATAGACCTGAATTTTCCTCACAGAATGATGACTTATTACCTTTAGAAATCTAAATAATCATGAATTCCCCATCTCTAGATGAGAGCTGTAGTTACACCTGCAGACTCCATAATCACAGTAGTTTTCTAGATAACACAAGAAAGATAAACATATAGGTTTACTTCAATTAGTAAGATACTTAAAAGAAAACCATGAAAGATTTTTTTTCTTAAAACATCAACATAATAGCGTCCTTCCTCCTTTTCCTTTAGAGTGTAGAAAAAGAAATAAATTGAAAAAAACAAAGTACTGTGTTTCTCTAGGGGAGCTTAAAAGTTCTCTCCAGAGTGGCTTCTGGCGCTGTCACAGAGATGCACAGAAAACATAACTGAAACTCTAAGAGTACTTGGTAGAGTTTCACTCACTATTGAGTTTTGCAAACTTGGTCTTTGTTCTAAATGAGCACAAAGAAGTAAACAATGTTCCTAGAATTTCTCAAGATCATCCGCATTTCAAAATACCACTTCAAACACAAGCTAAGAGAAAATAATAAATTTTAAATACTTGTTTTGTCTAATGGTTTTCAATCTAGCTTCATATTAAAAGCCACCTGTGACATTTTATACATAGTGCCTCTTTTGCTGTGCCTGAAGAGAATCTGGTTTAAGATGTCTCAGGCATGGATGCTTTTTAATGGAATATTTTGGTTGTTCTTAACGCACATTCTCACTTCAGAAGCATTGAGCTAGTGAATAACTTGGGAGATGTTCAGTCTTTTCTTGATTAAGAACTTTAACTTAGTATAGTTTATTATTGCATTTGGATTCAATTATTATCATAAATGATAATGTGTGAAACATGACTTAATTCATAAAGCCTCAAAATATAAACATTAGCTTTTCAGAGACTGCTGCATTCTTTGTGTTTAGGTTGGTGGATCTTTGCCTTTCCTGATCCCCTATCTCAAGTAATTTAATTTTTCCACTTGTAGTCTTAATATTAATAAAACATATCCTGAGTGAAATGGTATCAGCCATCACATGCCATTAGGAAGAGGTTTAGAGTTAGTTTCTTTCATGGCAACTTCCAAACCGTGAAGTACTTTTATCTCCTTCACAACATAATGGTCTCCCCTTGCAACACCCAAACTTCCTTCCTAGACCCGATATCATTGTGTCACTCCATTTATCTAATACTGACCACAAAAAAACCAATTCTCTTTCTCAGCATTATAGTGTATAATCAGTGCCTTCCTAATGGGAAGATCACCTACAATGACTCAGAGTTCTCTTGCCCTTGGATTCTGTCAGCAGTACACCACTCTCTCCATCATGTTTTTTTACCTGGTCTCAACCTATAGAAAGTAACCATGTTTCTGGATGTGTTTCATTTGCCCTTTCTAGACGTTCTTTACCAGGCCAATTGTTTCCCCCTTAGCCCATGACTTATTGCAATGCCACCCCATACATACTACTGTGTTCCATAGAAATGCTAGCTCACCTATTATTTTGTCTGCTTCTCACCTTCTCTAAAGGTTGATTACTGTCACTTACATCAACAAATCTATGCATTCACTTATTTGGCTACTATCCAGTTGCCAGAGATTACATAACATACCATATGTGCTAACAACCTTCAACTTGAGAGTCCTAAAGCAATGAAAGTGTTCAAACAAAACAACTGTCTTCTTTAAATGACACCGTGGAGATCAGACAGGCTTTAATCAGTAAGTCTAAGCCCGGAGCACTCCAAATGCCTTCCAGGAATTTGTCTTTTTCTTGTTTAAATTAATTGAACTTGCAAAACATTGTACTTCAAAATCATAAACTGTCTTCAATTATTAATATTTATATCATTGACCTTTAAATAAAAATTCAAGGAAAGCAAAGGTATAAATTCTAGAATGTGTCTATTTCTTAATTTGAAAAAAAAATACTTTGTTTCAATATTACAAAAGGAAGTTAAATTCATTCAGCTTGTTGGAAAGGTAAATTATAAACTAAATATATTTGCATAAATTGTTACATTTGTTTTCTATGCTTTTCCAAGTAACTACACTAAGGTTCTTTCTATAATAAACAGCATCAGAACAACAGCAGTCCTCATGATAACTCACTAGACAATTTTACATATACTTACTGTGGGTTTTATGTGTGTGCTCATGTGCATGTGTTTGTGTGTGTGTGTGTGTGTGTGTGTGTGAATACATCAGAGCATGACAAAGAATAATTTAAAATTCATCAATTATAAATAGGAATATGAGCAAGCTACATTTTTTTCAGTATATACATTGAGTATGACACATTGGCTATAACTCTTGACTTCTGATATCTTCTAAAAATACACTAAAATGAAAATACTCCCCCAACCTTTTAAAATATTTGATTCATATTTCCCTATACACAAAGCTTTATATGCAAAGAATGTTGTGTTGAAAAATGTAATTAAGTAAACCATGGATAATCATAATGTTTCCCCATTGATGAGCCATTATACTCCAGTATACTGCAGTATCAAGTAATTATCACTGAAATAAGAATTTAGCAAGAAGAAACCAAACATGGGTTATGGAATAATCAGATAGATGATATTAAACTATTCTGTCTCATCTTCCAATGTAATTTACTGAGTTTTCTGATAAATTAATATTGGCTTTCAGACTTAATGATTTCATTACAATAGTCATTAATGCAACATTGAAATTCACCGTGAAATGTAAACTTGATTTAAGATATTCAAACTGCACAATTAGCCAATTATTGTTCTTGAAAGCACATACATACAGAAGGGATATTTTGTCACTTCCTCTTTGTTTTATGAAGACTCACGTCTTTATCATAATGTACTGTATCTCTTGTTATCAGTGTAACTGATGCAGACTTAGGAGGACTCTTTACTCCTTTGTATTTCACTACTACGATAGATATAAAGTGACGCCTGAACACACAAAGCTTTCTAATTTTGCATAAGTAATAAAAGTGGTGCCTTTACTCTGTGATCCCCTTTATACAACATCGCAGGTGCCTTTCTAATTGACAATTTGATGGCTAGGAGGTATCTGTCAAGGTAGCCTGTGAGGTATAATGTGTAGATAGATATTTAATGACTGATAACTTTCTGCTGTCACCAGCTTTCTGGCTGTACATCCTAGGAGTCTTACTACTCAAAAAAAAATGCTTTTTTAGTCAAATGCATTCCCTGGCATTTCTAGGTAGCAATTATTTCTTGACCAAGTCATTTGTTGATTTACACAAGTGCTTTCCATGGGATGATTATAATCTAAATCTGCCTTCCTGGTTGATGGGCTACAATTACTTTTGGTATTTGTAGACATGTATTTCACAAAATCTAGAAGGAGTTTTTATCTCATTACTTTTGTTTTACATTATGTTATGAGTATTGATGTTTCACCTTCATGTATGTCTATGAACTGTGAATGCCAGAAGTAGGGAATCAGATACCACGGAAGTTTGCTTATGGACTGTTGTAGCTTGAGTTTTCCTGCAGGGCCCACAGTCAGGACAAATCTCTGTCACCCGCCAGTCCCACAGTCACTCAAACCCAACCAAGTAAACACAGAGACTTATATTGCTTACAAGCTGTATGGCCGTGGCAGGCTCCTTGTTAATTGTCCTTATATCTTAAATTAATCCATTTTTATAAATCTATACCTTGCCACATGGCTTGTGGCTTACCGGCATCTTCACATGCTGTTTGTCATGGTGGCGGCTGGCAGTGTCTCCGGCTCAGCCTTCCACTTCCCAGAATTCTCTCCTCCTTGTCCTGCCTATACTTCTTCCTGCCTGACCACTGGCCAATCAGTGTTTTATTCATTGACCAATAAGCAACATGTTTGACATACAGACCATCCCACAGCAGACTGTAATAAACTGTCATGTGGGTGCTGGGAACTGAACCCAGGTCCTTTAGAAAAGCAGTCACTGTCCATAAACACAGAACCATGTCTCCCACCCGGAGGAGTTTATTAGTTTGGATATTCCTACAGTAAATTTCACTTCAGATGGTGTAGATTATTCTTGCCTGGCTAAACAATTGTTTCTTTGTTGTTTTCTAATTCTAGTACATATGCTGATGAAAGTATCAACAATTTTTATTTGTTTAAATACCAAATTAAAAAATAACGAATGAATAAATAAGTAAATAAACACCTTGAGGGTATTCTTTCGTAGTTCTATTTTTTTATATCAATCTTGAAAACAGGGTGTGTCTTGCTGATTGATAAAGCAAAGTCTTAGCATGTGCAAGGTCCTGAGTTCATACACATATATGCACACACAGATGCACACACACACACACACACACACACACACACACTCACACACCAAAACATCTTCAGGAAACAAACTATTTGATCTCATAAATAATCTGTAGGTCTTGAAATTATGGGTTTTATTGTATTTATAGATACCATTGTTAAATAATCTGTATTTTGTTTTACAGAAGAGTCCCTACCACATGATGCCGGATGCAGGATTTGAAGGCAGAATGGTGCTCAAAAATCAGTTGAATGCTTTGGGCAGCATTGGGGAAGCTACTGGGGTACAAAGGGTACCAAGGGTAAATCTCTGGACATCAAAAAAGTCACCACTTGGAGGGACTCTGGTCAGCTCACGCGTGGCAAGCCTGGCTCTTGCCGGCCTTACCCTTATCTCCCATACTCCCTGCCTTGCTAAAAACCATTAGATTACATTCCTAAAGCTAGCCACCAAGGTCAATTCCCTTATTTGACCACTTCCTCTTCCTGAGGATGATTACCAAGTTGCAGCTATCAAAGTATTGAAGTCCAGCAATCAAAAGCTGCATTTGGTTCATTTAATTAATATGCCCAATTAAAATTGAACACCTCATCTCATCCTAACAAGGGCTTTCTCATTTTACCTTTATAAACTGCCATTTGTCTATATGCCATGTCTGTCTCCTCTCTATCCAGAGACAGTCTTTGTCTCTCCAGGACAAGCACCTTTCCCCGCTTTCACTTGTCCTGCTTCCCTTCTCCCTCATCCCCTATCTCCTTTACCATTGTATCCTAGCCCATTCTAACCCAGACCTCCCCTTCTTCTCCTCTTAAAAATTACACCTGCAAGGTCATTTGCTACTGTTTTTCTGCCAGAGTCAGAAAGTAGCCACTTTAACTTTCCTTCACTGTTTAATAAATGATTTTTCCTAGAAAACAGGTGTTTGTGTGGTTTGTGCCTAATCCACAGTCTGGGAGAGAACATCTGCTGCGTGGGAGTCCCCTTCCCCACTCGTTGACATCTAGGAACTAAAATAAGTCAGTGGCCTCTATTGTCAAGGTTTGTGTCCAGTAAATATTTTATCCATGCCTTTGTCTTAGAAAATGGTGGTGTTTTCTTCTGTCTTCTGACTCAGGATGCTGTTGTTTGCCTGCTTTGTTTGAATGTTTGCTTTATAAAATACGAAAAGTCTTTCCAGTATCAAAGGGGGAAAATGTAATAATTGGCTTTTGTTACTTTGAAGCACATCATTCTCTTGGAATACTACAGAGGGAAATAGAAAACACCTCACTTGGAAGCCATTGCTACGTGTTGAATAGTAAGCTTGACTCTGGCAAACCTTTTTGCTAGTCTCTATTGTTTTGAACAAATTCAAAAATGAACACTAAAATTGTTTGAAATTATTTATCTTTATTACCATTCTTTAATTTCTTATCATTCTATCAGAAAAAAAACAACAACTAACTAATAAGGAAATTTTTAAGAAGGAATGAACCTTTCGTGATTTTGGCAAAGTCTCAAAACAACATAGGCAATTTATTTGAAGAATTAAAGCAGGGGTTTCAGAAATTTAAATTAGTTGAAGTCATTACAAGTTATAGCATAAGTGGTGAGTCTAAGGGCAAGGATTTCACTCTAGCTGACACCCAGGACTGTGCTGATGGTAGTCCGTAAAATATTCCTATCAGGGAGTCTGCAGATGAGGCCAGAATTCACTCCCAGTCTCAGCTCACGCAGATTTGCACTTGGAGATGGATGGCATTCCCCGGAAGGTTGGATTTATTTTCTATGTTGTCTACTCAGAGAAGCTTTGTGGCAAAACATATAAATACTCCATGTATTTATTTAGACCTTTCTTTACAGTCAGAATATGAAAATGATTATCAACCAGAAATGTACAAAGATTTTCCAAATAGTCTTCAAAAATACCTGTAGAAATATATATATATACATATATATATATATATATACACACACATATGTATATATATATATGTGCATGCATGCATGCTTGTGTGTGTGTGGGCACGCGCGCGCGCACGTGTGTATGTGTGTTTCCTTTGGAACAATCGAACTCTCCAGAAAATCAGTAATAGCCATGTTTGAACTGAGAGTCTTGGTGTGTTTAGAGCAGATAATTTTGTATGCCACTTTGTAAAGTAGAAATGTTGCCCACTGGATCCCACTTGGTTCTACTACCCTCTAGATTGGATCATAAATGATCTTTAACCACTTTCCCATCCTTATCACTGTAACACTTAAAGCTACAATGGCGATAATTTGAAACTACCGTGCTATTTGATGGTTAAAACAAAATTTTCATTTTTGGGGACATCTTGTCATGTACCCCTGATTAGCTGTGGATCCTTGGAACTTGCTCTTTGGATCAGGGTAGCCTCAAACTCACAGAGCTCAACCTGCCTCTGCCTCTGCTGAGTGCTAGGATAAAATGTGTGTACCATCACACCTGGCTTAATATATTTAATTGTGCATAATGTAGACATACATGCATGTCTATTGCTGAGAATCCATATGTTTTCATATTTCATAGCATATGTTTTGTACATAAAAATATATTCATGTGCACGTGTGTATATATATGCATATATCTAAGATAGTTGTCTCTGTGTATAGATGTATATTTCCCTTACAATTAATATTAGTTGAGATCATGCTATAATTCTGTTTTGTACACTAGCATGAGGTATCCCTTAAATGAAAAATTAATCAAAGGCTATAGAGCAAAAAATAATATGTAGACATACACTTATATATAATCAACATGTTTCTATTGGGATGTTTTCCTCTGAAAAACAATCCTCCCAGTCATAGAGAGAAATTCCACGTTTAAAATAAATATACTATGTATATTAAGAAAGATTTTACCTAAATATTCTACAGAAGTAAACTACGGGCATCTAAATAGAACAACTTAAAAAAAAAAAACCTAACATTCAAACCACTTTGAATGATGGCTACTTTTGTCTAAATCCCCTAACAGAATGCAATCTATAAAGGTGTACTCCATCACAAAGTTTTTAAGAACAGAGACCAAAAAATATAGTGCTACTAAAACAGAATGAATTGATGCCCTTACATGAACAATTTAGAAATTTATATGTGGAGTTATGTGGAGTCATCGTTTACATTCTTTTATTTTGTGGATGCTGAGAACCAAATCAGGCTCATGCTCATGTTTTTAAGACTAATTGTGGTTTGTTGTATGTGCATGTGTGAGTGACTGCAGGTGTTCATGTGTAACACATGCATGTCTGATAACTGTGAAGGTGAGAAGTGGGTGCCAAGTACCCTGAAACTGGAGTTCCAGGGGGTGATGAGCCCACATTTGGATGCTGGAAACCAAACCTGGGACCTCAGCTAAAGAAACAAGTGCTCTCAGTATCTGAGCCATCACTTCAGCACCCCATGTTTTCATCATCAGCTCTAGAGTAACTGATATATAAACACGGTCTATCTTTGTCTATGTACATACCTACCAAATAATATGTCATACAAAATAAGATCTGTGTTTAATTGACAGGATCTTAGATTAATTTACAGGAAAAGCTGAGTTTACATTCGCAACTTCGTGTAAAATGTTGTAACTGTAGTTAATTACAAAAGTTTGCTCTACGGAAAATACCATGATTCATTTAATACGTCAATAAATGGTATGAAGAACTTTAGAAACTTTCTG
>CABHPH010046549.1:0-12399 GCA_902168325.1 Peromyscus nudipes | reverse complement strand
GCTTTGTTTGTGATCAATTGCACTGTTCTCCACTGCAGCTTTCAATTCCCTTTAGTCTATAGTTCTAGTTTGCATTTTTATAAATTTTTATAAATGTATAGAAAAATATATTTCTATAAATTATATATTTAACTATAATATGTCATAGAGTCTTTCTTTTCTCGTCCTATTTAGTTGGTATTCTCTGGACTTCTTGTGACTAGATGGACATTCTTTTCTAAATTTGAGCAATTTTTCTATTATTTTATTGAAAATCTTATCTATGCCTTTGACCTAGAATTCTTCCATGACCATCATGCACAGTTTTGGTGTTTTTATGGTATCCCTAAGGTCCTACAGATTCCATTCATGTTTTTTTTTAAAGTTATTTTACTTAATTGAATAGTACAGTTCCTCTCTCTTTTCTTCAAGCCCTGATGTTCTCTCTATTACATGATCCATTCTATTGGTAAGGTTTCCACTGAGCTTTTTTTAAATTATACTTGTTAAAATTTCATTCTAGCGCTGGGCGTTGGTGGCGCACGCCTTTAATCCCAGCACTCGGGAGGCAGAGCCAGGCGGATCTCTGTGAGTTCGAGGCCAGCCTGGGCTACCAAGTGAGCTCCAGGAAAGGCGCAAAGCTACACAGAGAAACCCTGTCTCGAAAAACCAAAAAAAAAAAATTCATTCTAGTTTGGTTTTTCATTTCTATTCCTTTATTGAATTCAATTTTCATATTCTGTATTTCTTTCAGCTATTTGTATTTTCTTGCACTTCAGTAATTTTATTCATATCCTCTTTAAGTTCATTCAGATGTTTGTTTTTTTCTTCCTTGAATTATTTGTACTGGTTTAATGTGTTTATAATTTTTATTTTAACTCTGTGTCTTGAGTTTCATCTAAGTTGTTGTCCTTAAAGAATTTTACTATAAGGATTGATTTTTTTTTTTGGGAATTTATCTTGGTTCATAATATTGTTTGTAGTTTTATGGATGAGATCTTGGCATCTGGATTTAGGATATTGGCTATCTTTCAGTGTGAGGTTTTAGCCCATGAGGTCAGAATCCCAAGGCAGGTCGATGGGCTAGATGACATAGATTAGTCTTAAAAAGGCAGAGCTGAGGCTGAGGGAGCTGGAGGCCAGTTCATGGTCTCATACCAAGTCTATGTCCTTCCAGAGCCATCAAGGAAACTGCTGTTGTGCTTGGACCCAAACAAGGAGTTGACTTGGGTTATTGAGTTCTCATACTAGGTTGAAGATGGGGGCCTGAGAAACTCCATTCAGTCAGGGCTAGTGGAGCCATGTGGAACAGTTGTAGAATGAAGATCTGGAAGTGTAGAAGGCCAGGGATGGGGCTGCAGTAATCTTCTGTCAAGTCCATAGCCTGAGTGAGTGTACAGATTTGTCTGAAGGATGGTGCAAAGAGGCTATGGGCAAGGTTAGGAGGCAGAGCAAGCCAGAGTCAGGGTGTGATGTGGGTCTCAATCTATTGTTTATTAGATGAAACTATGACCTGTTGGTCAGATCTCAAACTTAATCAAAAGAACTAGTTCTTGTACACACACAAGAGGTTTTAGACATTAAAAACCTATAATGACTCTGAGAAAGATTCTCATAATTCCAAAGGCCAAGGCAGAGAGTAGTTCCGAGTAGCAGAAAATTCTGGAAAAAGCACAATAAGTAACATTTTAAGATATTGTCCTGCCAGATATGATATGAAAGTTATACTAATACTTCTTTATTTATGTTAAAGATCTTTTATAAAAATTAAGCTATACTTTACCCCGATTCTAACATGGATTTCAGGATATCTCTGAGCAGTGAATGCTTTCAGAGCTGAGATAAGCTCAAGGAAATTGTACCATGTTACACAAATAGCTTTTAAATTATTGGCGTTATGTACATCAAACTATGACTCAGTAAAAATGAAATCAAGTTTTTTCTCTAAATTAAAATTTTTTATGAACCAAAGTGCACAAGTCATTGTACTCATATGTAAACAATGGGGGATGGGGTTTTTGCATCCTTGTTTGGCTGTAAGGATAAACTCAACTAGGACAAAGAGAGAATAAAGAAAAGACAAACACAGACCCACAGGAAGGCTGGAATCAGGTGGGTTGGGCTCTCTGGTGGACAAGTTGCAGCATGCTGGAAGCTCAGCATGTTTTTTATATACATTGCTCAGGAAGATGGGGTTATTGCACACAATTGAATCAAAGAAGCAAAGGTTATGGTATACAACTGAACCAAGAGGTATGTTTAGCTAATCTTCATAATAGTAGTCTCAGTAGAGAAACAGTTCAGGCCATAAAGATCTGAGGGGAGAAATCTATGGCATTTTCTGCATATACTATCAATATCTTCAAATGGGCCAGAGAAATGCTATGGGGCATCCCTTTGAGCCTTACCCTAGAGGGGTGTGGAGAAAGGCTTTGCCATTTTCCTATGGGTCTAAAGCTATGGTACTTGACATGGCTATGCTCATGTCAATGACACACATTTACTAAGGGCTTCATTCATTCCTGGCTTCCTCTGCTCCCCACAGGGGCAGAGGAGTGTCAAGCATACTTGTGGCTCTTCTTTAGTAAGTGAAGAATTGCCCAAAAGATTGTAAATAACAGTTAACATTGACAAACTAAAGTGAGTCCATGTCCACAATGTTTACATGACCAATATTACCCTATTGGTTTTAGCATCTAATTCTTTAAAATATTATCTCCTTTAATCACATTTGGAATATATCCTAGAACAGTGGTTCTCAACCTTTTTAATGCTTTGACCTTTAATACAGTTCCTCATGTTGATATTACCCCAACCATAAAATATTTTTGTTGCAACTTCATAACTATAATTTTACTACTGTTATTAATTGTAATGTAAATATCTGACATGAAGAATATCGATAGATGACCCCTTTGAAAAAGTTGTTCAACTCACAAAGACATTGTGACGTACAGATTGAGAACCAAAGTTCTAGAATAAACGATGTTTTCATTAATAATGTTGATGGGATGTTGAGAATTTTGTAAGAAAAATTATATTCTATAGGATAAAGTTGAAACTCTAATCTAAATAATTTTTCTCTATTATGTAGGACTTTTTAAGATTTTTTTCTTACTTGCAAATTTTGAAGTTCATGTAAAATAAGCGATTAAAAAAATTACCAGAAAGAGAACATCAGTACAAAAGAATAAAGTCAAGGACTCAAAAACCATTTTAAAGGATCTTTTATTTCAAGGTCTTTAAAATTATTTAATTCAATATTTACTATAAAATATTTAAGAATATAGAAATTTTCTAACATTTTTATGCATCAAAATTCTAGAGTTCTTACATATGTATATACCAATGAAGGGATCATTTTTGTTCTACTTTGTAATCAATGATAGCAAGTGATTTTCTTAAATAGTGAACAGCTATAATCACAGTCAGTAAATGTCATCCAACTTGAATTCAGTTCCATGTTATTTTCTCAAGGTCACAGCAAGGTTTCTGAGGTTAGTGAAGGTATGCATATATACCAGGAGTAAGTCCAAACCACAGTTTTAATTCCATGAATATTAAATTTGTCAGACTTAGAAGCCATGTCCTTTTGTTTGTTTTGCTTTAAATCTATAAAAACTTTGCTTTAAATATATAAATATAAATGTCATAGGTGGACAATATTCTTCCAAAACCATTTGTTCATTTCTCCAGAAATCCACTCACCCATCCTTCCTTTTTTATTTTAGTGATACCATTCAGAACAAAAATAAGGCAAAGGAACTGTACAAATAAAGTTGATGGACTCTGAACAAGCACCATAAAGAGCTCAGCTTTCCTCTTCTTGGTTCTGGAACATACTATAACTTTGGCATCCCTTTGAGCTTTTTATAGTAGGAAATTAATGTCCTATTAGTTCAGTTATAGAGAAGACCTGAATAACCTCAATCATTTGATTGCTTCCCAACACTTAATTCTTCACAAGTTTTCAAGCAATTCCCTCCTTATATAAGACAGTTTGTTCAGGGTATTCCTTCTGTCTACATGCAAAACTCCACCCATTCCAGGATCACTTTAAGAAGAATCTACAGAAACTAATTTAGCAGTAAGTTCAGAATTATGAAATAAATTACAGGCACATTGAATAAGAAAAGGGTAAGGTGTCTGGTATGTTTAACAGTGAAAGACTCCAATGGCCAGACATTATCTTCAAACGGGGAAAATAATATAAGGTTCCAGCTCATGAATGGAAGGTGAAGAGGGACGATTTCAGTTCAATATGAAGAGGTCGTGCTTATTCAAAATCAGAGTAGATTAGGCAATTTGGCCTATGTGGAAATCTTTACTGTTTATTTGTCATTGGACTTATGCAAGGACAGACTAGCAACCCACTTGGTGGGGTTGATGTAAGCCAGTTCAATCATTGCATTAAGACTTGGATTTCATGGCCTTTAAAGTCCATTCCAACCTCAAATTCACCAAGTGTCTGAAACCAACTCCAGTGGGAGTGTTGCCTGCCAAATTAGTCTTTGCATGAAAGGCACAAAATGATGTCAATTGTTACAGCTGCAGTGAGTCAGCTGGAAACTGCCTTCCAAAGGCAGAGTTCAACCTAGTTACCAAACCCCGACGAATTTTAAAAGATTTTTTTAGCTGTGTTAGAAGGCTCCAAAATTACACACTCAATTAATGCTTTTTGTTTCAGGTCATGCTCCACAAAAATATAGTGAATGTAGACAAACATTTTGGATAAACCAACTAAAGAAACCAAACCTTCATGTTTTAAATTTATTATCTATGACCTTGAACATTCAAGGGGAAATATGTCCTTTGAGGTTTGAACTGGAAAATAAAAATTCTCAGCTGTACTCCAAGTTGTATTTTGTTTTATTAATTAAAATAAAAGGCCTCCTCCCTGAACAGCTTTCATGGCATTGGAAGGAGCTGTGCAAGGGAGAAAATCAATCAGTAATCTGATCCAGCTGTAACAACAATAAACCACAATGCTGGCACAGCAAGGTATTTCTAAAGGTGTACTAGTGGCACTTATATCAGAGATGACCAACAGCTACCTAATGGGACTTAAGGCCCACTTAATAGAAGTGAACTCATACCCAGTACTGAGCCAACTACTTGTGATTGATGAGGCCATAGACCCTAGAGGAAATCCCACTACTGCCATTTTCCTAAAGCAGTATAATTTCTAAATAGGTTCTAAGCATTTATTCTTATATTCAAAGGTAAGTGTAGCCCTTCTGCTTCATCAAAAAGCTTCTTTTTTTTTTGTAGCAGAGAACATTATAGAAAGCCACAGTGTTCAACATGGAGAATTCAATTGACCATGTGGTACTCATCCCCAATATACTGACAATAAAACCCTACACTTAAGATTCAGAAATGTTACAGAAGAGGGGACAGAAATATGGTAAGCAACAGAGGTATAAGACACCTTCTGAGAGATAGTCCTCCAAAACACAGACATGAAGTTAGAGGAGGGATTAGGAAAGAGGGGTGGATCTGGAAGGGGTTGGACGTAGTGCAGGGTGTATATGATCAAGGTGTATTGTTTGAAATTCTCAAAGAATTAAGGAAAACACTCTATTATTAACAAAAACAGGAGGTTTTAGAGTCAAGCAGATCTAAATTAAAATGTTAATTTGTACACTGCTAGCAGTAGCATCTTGGATGACCTACAACTCTGAATGTCAGTAGTGTTACCTAGAAAAACAATAGTAAAACAACTGCTGTTATTTTAAGAGCTGTCTATGTGCCCTTTTATGTACAGGAGCTTCAAATGAATGCTTTGTAATTTATATAAAATTTCTATGAGATGGATGTTGTATATTTTGCAGATGAAATACACGGATTTGGGTCTGTCTCGTATCTAAACCACACAGTTACAATACCTTTTCATACTGAGTCTTAACCAATAGACTATAAAAGTGCCCTATATGCCTAGATACTTTTCATAGAGACTATAGAGAGCCATAACTTCTTACATCCAGACTGTGGAAGATGCCTGTGATGGTATGATCTCTAGACACTGGCTAGCTCTAGTAAAACACCCAAGGACAATGGAAGATTCTAGGTCTCTGATAATCTAGGACCATATTTATCAAAGGCAGCTCAAAAATTCATGATAAAAATACATTTCTCTCCTTTTAAACATTGTAAGATGCTATTAGTATGAACTTCAATTAAATGATGCTGACTTAAAAGATCCTGAGTGATGCACAACACCAATGAATAAATTATGTTTCTGTGTCAGAGGCTCATGCAAGAGCAAAACAGAAGAGAGGTTTAATTAAAGAGTTTTCTTATGGAATTCGAAGATTCATCCAGCAGTCAAGAATTGATGGAAATTATTAAATAGCAGATTGTGGTAAAATTGGGGACAGATAACATAAATATGGAAGCAAACACATGAAATGAATGCACTAACAGACAGACACAAGATTTTTTCAAAGTTCGAAGAAGATGCTTGTTTTTCTATTGAGATGTGGGGAACCATTTCTCAAAACTGGTGGCTTCAGCCCTGAGAAAGATGTAGAAATTATCATCTAGGCACAAAAATCATAGGAAAACTAAGCAGAGTATACAGGGTATTCAAATGCACAGAACTGAAAACCTAAGGCATTCGGGCTGGCATAGATAAAAAAGGATGTATCCAGGAAAGTACACTGCAGGTAAGTCCAGAGAGTCTAATAGAGAAGATATTCTTAAAATATTACAGGTTTTCTTGAGCAGTAAAATGATCAAACATGTTTTCAAAGACCAATCTGGCAAGAGTATATAGATAAATTACAGTATGGATGTAAGATGAAAGGCACTTTTGAGTTACTAAGGAAAACTGGGAAGAATCTATCAGTATTGACAACCTAGAGACAACATGGTTAATATCCACTTATCTGTTTAGATTCTATCTCCTAATAATTCAATATTGGTAGGTTGTACATGTCTATGAATTTGTTCAATTCTTTAATAGTTTGTGGGATATTTTATATTTCTGTGCTTTTAGAATATGTAAATGATGAACACAGGATACTTCTCCAAGAAAATTACATCTATCCACTCATCCATCCCTCTGTTCATTTACTAAAGTCTTTTGAATACTTCTACCCCATATTAGGAATGATTGCTTATTGGGAATATAAAATGGCATCAAGATGTAATGCTGTATGTCTTTGTAGGAACTTTCTGAGAGGACCACACCAGCAGTGAATCAGAAGCTTGCAACAATTTCTCTGAAGTGTTAGCAATCTAGTGATATATCAAAATGATAAATTCTTCAAAGCAGGTTTTACAAAGTTGAACATGCATATTCCTAGGCAGCATGTTAGAATTTAGACTCTGATTTGTCAGGTATGGGAGGCGTACTGATCCTTCATTTTAAACTCTCTCTAAGTGATTCTCATCACTCTATTCTATGAGCCATATTTTGAGCATCAAGAATTCATGGTGATTTAATATATATGATGTTAACTTGGCAGCACATCTGGAATTTGGTTTCTAAAACCTTTAATTATATTCAACCTTTCTGTTATTTCTGTTTTTAGTGTTTTATCTGTTTCCTGTTGCAATGGCTAAGTGCTGGCTCACTTAAAACAGCTACACCTTAGAATATTCTTTTGGCCAAAATATACCACAGATCATGGATCACTAAGTACCACTTTTTCTTATTATTATTATTTTAGCTTGACTAAATCTCCATGCTGTATGCCTTAGTTTCTTCAAGAATTCCAAAGGATCTATTTTCTGCCATGATTAAAACCTAGTTTCATTAGGAAATATAAGAGCACATAAATGCTTATTTCCATCTGGCAAATAAATTGTGCTACTTTTTTCAATAACTAATTGCAATGATCTCAATAATAACTAGAATAACAAATTTGCTACTGGTGTTCTGTAAAAATTAGGCCCCAAAAAGGAAAATTTTTATATGTAAGTTATAATTTGGGAAAGTAAAAATAAGTGAACTATATAGGAAGACTATAAGATACGACCCTCTCAGTGTTAGCACAGTCAGAAAGGCAAAAACAAAACAAAATTCAGACTCCACTATTGCCCAACCACTGATGGTTCAAACGACACAATACCGTCTTTAAATTACGGCATAATCACCTGCTAAATTCTATCCACTTCAGACTTTTTCAATCTACACTACATTTATCAGTCCCATATAATTAATTGCTTTATACCCATCTATTTAGAACAAAGGTAAAGACAACAAATCTTAAGTCAGTAAAAATAGCATGTCCGATTGATTGCTAGACTATCTCAATTTCAATAGCAGATTTCTGTTTTCCAAGTGCCTTAGTTCTTACAAATTATTCCAAAACACTAGAATTTCATTTCTCAAGCTTCCATTCAAATGTCTCTTGGATCTAACTCATAACATCTACTCTAAGATAAACATCAGATATAAACAGATCTTGGATAGATCATCAAAGTTCAACACATTCTACCCTCTAATACAAAGACACTCTTGATTTGAATTTAAATGGGAGTATTCCACCAATTCTCATATCCTGCATGTATTTCCCATTCTTTGAATAAGTTTATTCATTTGAATTTAAATTTCATAAGTGCTAGTGTCTGAATTTCCTATATTCTGGCACAAATTCTGTCTTTGATATAACAAGTGTTCAGAGTTTACTGCTGGCTGTCTTGCATACCACCTTCTCTAAATTATATCAGTCTAAGCAGTTCCTGTCACCTGATGCCTGAAAATAAAATGTATTAGGTATTGAGGAACCACCCTATATTCAGGGAAACACAGACCAATCTCTATCGGCAGAGAATGTATACTTGAAATAAGAATTTTGTTGTGTTTGCAAATAAATTTAAAACTTTGAATTATAGGTTAACTGGGCTCTTCTCTTTACATCTGACATGTATTCTGAAAATACATAAATTTGAAAGCTTCAAAAATTTAATTAATTTTATTTTCTCAAAAAATTAGAATAGTATGGTAATATTTTCTCAAAATAATCAACTGAGGATTTTTTAAACAATAAAATACCTAATCCAGTAGCTCTTAGTAGGTTCTAAATACACTGAACAGTGTCTTGTGCATTTTATCTAGTTTTGGTTGGATATTCAGGAACCAGGGGATGGTCATTCCACAGGGTGAACTCACACTGTTCTTCTATTTGAATACTTTCTGCTCTTGGAACCTGAAAGGAAAACATTATCATGGGGTTAGGTCTAAATACTTGAATGTGATCATTTTTGTTTCACTGAAGTTCTCTTTTTAAGTGAAGGCTCCAATCCATCCAATCATATGGATCTGCCAGCAGCTTAATCCCTACACTGACTCTGTAATGCTGGATAAAGATATGACACTCTAAAGAGAACAAGATCATCAGCTTGTGCAAAGAGTATCTCAGAACTCCTAAGACCTGTACACTCCAAGAGTTCAATCTTAAGCTCAGAGTAAGCTCATAGAACATTACCTTCAAACTGGATGCCTTTTCTCAGAACTAAATTGACCAATTGATTGTGCCTAAATAGAGTAAATTATATTAATATTTGTGTTTTACTACTGTTAGTTTCAGAAAAATATTCTAGTTCTGGTGATACTGAAATTTGACTCAATCAACTATGTTATTAACCATCCCTCCCAACTTTTTCCCAGCCTGAAGTATGATAAGCTTGTCATAAATGACTTCACCCAAGTAATTGATAACATTTTTCAAGAGTATGAAGGCAGAAGACAGAGCCTTGTGGCACTCCCATATGGCAGCAAGCCATTAATCTTTTTTTTCATTTTTCCTCCTGTTTGTAAGTATTTTATTATGAAACTAACACAAGCCTCCTGCAAACATTTGAGCAATACAGACATCGATAATGTGGAAACACAAATATATGATACCATTACTCCACAACTGGTTAACAACATTTGATATTTAGCTATAGTTACATACCTCTGTAGACAAATATATCTAATATTTCTGTCTCTAATTTATATATTTTTCATAAGTATGATTGTGCTGTGAATAATTTTTATAATCCTTTCAATTAAATAGTTATTTTTATATTTTCTTTCCAGATATTTAAAGAAAAGTTTTTGTATTAGAGACAAGGTCTTGGTATATAACTAAGGCAGCCTAATATTCATTATTCAGTCATAGTTGGCATTGAAATCACAGAAATTCTCCTGCCTCAGACTCTCAAGTATAGGGAATTAAAAGCATACACCACAACACCAGCCCATTACTATTTTAAGAAGCATACTATATAATATCTTTATTAACCCAGTGTCTTTTAAATAAATATGCTTTATTAAAATTACTGTCTATAAGAATGCACTGCAATATGCATTCTCTATAATATATAAGCTTATTGAGCATTATAGTAATACATCTCAGTAAGATTCATTCCTTAAGATAAAATTAATGAGAAAAATTATGGATAGTTTCTGATTAAATTGATAACTTCAAAGTAAACTACAAAATATAAATTACACAAAAAATTAATTGTAAATCAACATTAACTATATCCATTTGCCATCAAATTTACCAAAAAATAAACATTATCATTCCTTTAATTCATCTTTTTGATTTAAAAAAGTCTTATCTTAATGTGTTCCAGTTTGGTGAATTTCTTTTTTTAATGCTTGACAGTGGTTTAAGTTTCTTTTGTTGTCAGCTTCTGTCTTTTCCATGGTTTTCTATAGGTTTTAAAAACTGTCTTTTATGGATCCTTGAACTTATACATGCTTTGTGCATGTGGTAGATAATCCCAAGTCTCAGTAGCTCTTCTTTTATGTCTTTTTCTTGCATGTAAATACTTAATTGTTAAACATTCATAATTTTTAATTTTTAAGAATTACTACTAAATTTCCAAGTGTATTGTGTGTTTAAGAATTAGGAGAATAATTTCTCCTAGCACTTTGTTAGATACAAATAAGTGCTACCTGAAACACATTGGCATAAAGATCATAAAGACTCATGTTTTGACTCTCTGTGTAAGTACCACTTGCTAATCGATAGCGCCACTGGAGCTCCAATGTTTTTGACTTTCTAAAAGTTGTCAACTATTCCACATTAATTTGAAGAAAAGTCTACTTTCCTCCAAGTTTACATATTCACATCTATATAAATATTTCATTCATTTGACTTGAAGATAACATGCTATTTTAAATGTAGAATGGTTCAGTTTGTATTTATAGTTTCCCCTTTTTTAAGAGACTCCAGATTTATATCAATTTGATATCTAAAGCTAACTGTGACATCCCACCCATTTTTGACACAAAACATCACCATAGCCATTCTTTTCTTGTTGGTACACAAGATCTCATGTTAGTTTAATGGTAGTGAGATACTAGATTAACAGGTAAAACAGAGTAGAGAGGTAGAATGCTTAAGCAGTGAAGCATGTAAGAGTCTGTGGAGTGGATGGGGTTGAAGGGAAGATTAACCTTAAGGAAGGCTGTATGAGATTCATATGAAGCCTGCTATATCAAACTTAAAAAAAATAATTGCAAAGACAGTAGAATCCATAGGAAATAAACACAAAGACTAAGTCGGTTTCAGGTGGGATTATGTGTGGGGTGGGGAGTAGAGTATAATTTTAAAAGTCTCAGTCTTTGAAAACTCCAATAGTTTAAAAGTTCAAAGTCTACTTACAAGTTCAAAATTGCTTAATTTTAGGCACTGTAAATAAAAAACAAACAAATAAAAATAATAAGTAATGTACTTTCATATCCCAAGAAGGAAGAACTGGATGATAGGTAACAATCAGATCAAAGCGGAAACCAAACCCCAACAGTGTAAGAATCCAGTGTCCAACATCTGGGATGCACTGATGATCTCTCTACTCCAAAGAGCTCTGCTGTTCTAAATACTCATACACACAGCTTGGCTTGTAGGTTCAGGCCAGCTCCACTCCACACTTGACAGTTGTACTCGACAGTAGTTTTGTAAGTCTGAAATCTTCAATATGCTGTCATCTCCACTGCAACTGAGGCTGCACCTTCACCATTGTCCTCATATGGCCTCTTTAGAGAGCCAACCCTACCACTGATGACTCACCTCAGTCTCAGGAACACCTTTCTTTTTTCTTTCTTTATTCTTCTCTCATACATTACATCCTGACCACAGCTTTGCCTCCCTCCACTCCTAGTTCCCCCTCCCCTCACACCCATATCTACTCCTCTGCTGTGGAATGTCATTCTGTATGCTGTGAATGTGTCTTGCTCTGACTGGTTGATAAATAAAACACTGATTGGCCAGTAGCCAGGCAGGAAGTATAGGTGGAACAAGCAGAGAAGAGAATTCTGGGAAGAAGAAGGCTGAGTCAGGAGTCACCAGCCAGACACAGAGGAAGCAAGATAACAAGGCAGAACTGAGAAAAGGTACCAAGCCACGTGGCTAAACATAAATAAGAATTATGGGTTAATTTAAGTATAAGAGCTAGTCAGTAATAATCCTGAGC
>CABHPH010046547.1:0-10565 GCA_902168325.1 Peromyscus nudipes | reverse complement strand
TGGGTGGAGTTTTTACAAATCACAATCTATATTAGTACTATGTTCCAGGAAAGTGCATGCTGATCACTTCCCCTCTGCTCTGTGTTACTGCATGTGCACTGTATCCAGAAGCAGAACTGCTTCCCTGAAGAACATGGAGAAAACAGGGAGGCAACTGTAAGGCAGCAGACAGTTCCCCGAGGATGATATGGACTGTCATCCTGAATTACTACCACTGGCCGAACCCACTCAATGTGGAGGACGAGCTTCCTAATTCTAATGCAAACACTAACTCAGAGTGACATGTCACCTAGTTTGTATGAGCAGAGATGGGTCCATCAGATTCTCACATGCGTGCACACACACACACACACACACACACACACACACAACTCACGGAAGTAGGGATAGCGACACAGATGAAAAGTGTAAAACCTAATGGCATATAGGAAGGAGAACATAGAAAACCAGGAGGAACAAAGAGTTTCTAAGTATAATGGGATGAGAGGAAAGAAGGGCATTTTAAATAAGGGATCCTCATTATAGAACTTGATGAGAGCATGCATTGGAAAAGGAAATGACTATCAGTTCAATGCTGTGCTCTATAAAGGGAGGCTGAGGATAAAGCACTGGATCCCAATACATAAACAGTGAGAAGAAACTAAGATGATAGTACTACTATATATTGTTTCTGTGTCCAAGAGTATTATCAGTTTATTAGCCTACATAATTTACACCTCATTTGACTAAGCAATACACAACGCATTATTCATTCAGTCCTGCAAGTATCTATCACTTGTCTGCTGTGTGTTGAGCTTTATGTTGACTACTTGAGATGAAAGAAGAAAACAATTCAGCTTTCTCCTCAAATATCCCACAATCTAGTAGAGAACCTATCAGTGTTTAACCCTTGACCTGGGATGTACTGGGTTATGACCAGGTGTGATTTCAGCATGAACCACTCTCACCAATGGAGCATTGAGGAGTTGAATATGATGCAATTAGCTCCGTTTCCTATGCAAACTACTCCATATCTACTGAAACGAGCATTCACATTGGTCCTGGCTTTGGTTCACTATTCAGTTTGAATGGGGTGGGGCTGATACAAATACAACTTCATTTAATTGCTCTGTCCACGACTCACCACAGTCTAAGGTACCATCTGTAAGGAGGAGTTAGGTGCTCACTTGCCCTTTCCTGTATAAAATCCACTGAGATAAAAACAGAATCCAGATTTCCTCTGGATTTTCCTGGCATACATGTCAAATCCAGTGATTTTCTTTCCAGGTGACTCTGAACATCACCAAATCCCACCTATCCAGCTGTATAATTGAAGCACCCAGCACTCTCACAATGGCATTAGAAATCTATGATTAGTTTAAAATGTGGGGTAATATGTGGAACTTGACATGAGACCAGGAAGGCAGGAGATGACTGAACCTGACAGGTCCTTCAAAAACTATAAAAGTAAGAAAATGTTAGACACTAAGATTCTCTGTCAATTTGATGACAACAGTGACCTTGAAATGGTCAATGCCATGCTCCTAGTTCTAGCCTCATTCGGGCCATATGCCATGCCCCTTTGTACCTGAAAGCTACTTACACTGACCACTTTAACAGGAGATTCTTAATGAAGTCATCTTGTGACTTCACTTTTAATGATCCTGCTTAGCCAAGGAACTCATCCTGACCAAAAATGCAGGATCCAGGTGAATCTGAATCTTTGGTCCACAGTGTTTTAATTCAGCGGGTAGAAAAACAGGCACCATGCAGTTTTACCTGCTAACTGCTTAAGCAACAAGTTTTATTTTGTTAAAGTAGCATCCATATCATGTGATCATTATTTTAAAGAAGGAATCCATTTTCTGTTTTAAATTTAGGACAATAAAGCTCCCATCTTATCACAAGTTTGTGTCCAGTCCAATGCAGCTTATGCACTAGTATCCTGGTCATCTGATACTTACATAGTAATTACACATATGCGGGTCATAGACTATAATTTTTTGAATGATGCAGTTTTAGGAAATAAATAAATAGGTATGAAAGTGAATCATACAACACTATTATCCCTGTTTCAATTTCATGTTCAATAATGTCTTCTGATATTTTAAAGTGATACAAGCATGCACATTAGACATAATGCTATGTCAAAGATTCTTAAGTCACTGCCTTTTACATGGTTTCATCTAGTTATGCTTTTAAAATATACTGGTAGATGCAGATGTAGTTTTAAGTTAAAGGAGCCTCAACCTGGTAAAGAGTGTGTACAGGACCATCCAGGGCTGAGCTCACTGTGCATACTGCAGAAAGGGTCCTTGGTGTTTCTAAAGTTTGTCTCCAGCTCCACTCCCAGAGCCAAAACTGCATCAGGGGAGATGGAAGTATTATCTAGAGATGTCTCTCAATGTGCTCCAAAAGGTTTGCAGTCCTGAATTCCAGCTAATTCTGCTGCTTCTAATTCCAGCTGGATTAAACTCTTATCTCTAGACACCAGGCCTACAGATAGGGCCTATCACAGGAGCCCCAATTCCCAGAGAACGCTCAACTCCATGACCTAAGTGAGATTAAATCCTTCCAGATAGCCTAAATAAACGGTTCATAACTCGTCCCTGTCACTTCTCTTAATGCCTTTGTACCGTGAAAGAGACGAGCAAGGGTGTAAATAAGTGTCTTTACTTTATTAGCTGTACTTCCTGCCCAGTTACCATCAATAACTCCAGCATCACTCTCCTTACAGAGTCCAGGGAGACCAGAGGTGGCAGTTCCTGCACCTTCTCAAGTATTTATGAATCAATTTGCACTGTTTATCTATTCCTGGCAATATATAGGCACAGCTGTCTCCTCTGCCCCCTTTCCAGCAAAGTTCTCCACCTTGCCCTCTTTCTCTAGGAAAGACACCATAGTCAGAACGGCATTGATCAAGTGATGTAAGCTAGCCCATTACTGTGGATAAAACACATTTCAGCAGAAACAGGTTTGTCCAAATATGGAGGGACCTTGTTACCAGTGTGAGGGGTGACTGTTTGCGTGTCCTCTATAAACAGTTAATTAAAATAACTTACACAGAAGTATACACAAACATAGCATGATCAAGATTGCCTGAGAAGAATGTGATGAGTCCTAAATCTTCTGTAATTCTTTACAGTTTGGTCATGAACCCACATTTCTCGTTAAGCAGTGGCTCCCCGAGAGCAGCCACAGTGCCAGTTTCCTTCTTGTTTCTTTGGCCCTTTACCTGCTGTTACTATGCGGTAGGCTCTTAACTGATGCTCAGGGAATTGATGTAAGGCCTGGTGGGTGAATACACCGAATGGGCTAGTAAACTGCACAGTGGGCTCTGTAAACCCAGTGAGAGGAAAAGTGGCCTTGGGAAACACCTATAAACAGAGAGAGACCAGGTTCCCAAGGCTCCTACACCAACTCACCACACACTATTTCACATGTATTAGAACCGCCTCTTGAACTTGATGTGTAACCATCTGAGGGACAGAGGTTATGAGCCACAATTCTTATGACATATGCTTTATCAGGTATGGCCAAGATTTTGCACAAATCATTATGTGCTACACTCCTGGGACTGATCTTACTATATTCTTGTGGGCCAGAAGCCAGAGCAGGTAACCCCCTGGATCTAAAAACATAGTAACTACTATTACTAGCTACAAAGCAGAAAAGGATAGAGACAGTATACATCGGGAGGCTGCCCAGAAGACATCGAATGGATGATAACAGAATTCCCTCTTGTAAAATTTGGGCAGATGAGTCTGCACAGGAAGAGGCCCAAATGAGGGACCAGATCTGCAGATTTTTATAAAGACTGTAGGATTTTTTTTTCTTTTAGGAATTATTTATTTATTATGTATACAGCATGTATGACTGCAGGCCAGAAGAGGGCACCAGATCTCATTACAGATGGTTGTGAGCCACCATGTGGTTGCTGGGAATTGAACTCAGGATCTCTGGAAGAGCAGTCAGTGCTCTTAACCTCTGAGCCATCTCTCCAGCCCGACTGCAGGTTTTTATTTCACACTATCACTATAAGCCATTAAAAGCTATGGTAAAGTTTAACTCACTCTTTACAGCATAATTTATACACAGTTTTTTAAAAAATAAAATGTGAACTTAGGAGAAAAAAATGTTAATATTTTCAATATGGTGAGAACATTGAAATTTAAAGGAATATTATGAAGCTATGTAAACTGTATAAGCCAAGTCCCGATATTTAAGAATATGTGAGTGGAGGAGGAGTTCCCTTAAATAATGTTTATTGAAACTTTTGGAATCATACTAACTTGTAGGCATTTGCAGAGTCTTCATCCCAGTGGAGGGTGTTTAGAATATGGTCATAGTAAATGCTTATAATAAATGACTTTCTGATAATAGAAAAAGAAACTAAATTAGATATGTTTATATAGGACAAAAAGATGGATGATGGATAATTAGGTGATAGACACAAGCAGACAGATGGGCTGGTGAAATGTGCCTTTTTCTACAGATTCATGAGGGAGAGCCTGGTTGGTTGAGTGTCCTAATCAAGAATGGATAACCTCCATCAGTGCACCTGAATGTGGACAGATCATAGTGAGTCCCAGAAGCATATACAATTAATGTGTTAATAAAACAGATCTTAAAATAGTATAAAGTTTCTGCAAGAGAATTGTCCTTATACATGAACTTTGTTTTATGGAGTTAAGTGTGATCAGGAGAGCATTCCTGACCACTGACCCACCACCCTAGATGACAGATTCACCTTCAGGGCACCCTGTTCTTCTTACCTTTCCCTAGACATCAAGATGAGCAGATCTGGGAAGCCTGGGTCTCTTCCTGTGTTTATCTTTGTTTGAGGGGCTTGGGGCAAATCTATATTTGAAGCAGCTTAGATATGAACTTTTCAGCTTTGAACTTGATATAGAGAATATCATATTTTGAAAAAAAAAAAAGAACATTTTAAACCATGTAGTCTTTTTGTAAAAACACAGTTACTACTGAAAGGCTTTGGAAAATTTATAGTAAATATGTAAAGTATTTTATTATTGTATAAAATGGTTAGAATTTCAGCAGCTACCATGCTATAAACTACTTTCTGAAAATTAATGTGATTATTTTTCATATTTTTGGCATCAGCATACTAACAAACACTCCTGTGTAATGTGTCTGATACCTGCCACAAATCTGCATTTACACATTTTGCATTCATTTACAAAGGGTCTAAAAAATTCCAAGGGTTGGTTGATGCAGGCTAACTGTTGATGGAAAACACAGGTGCAAAAATGCTTTGGTATAAGGAACACGGTTCCAGAACTGGACAAATGGGATCTCAAGGCTGCTGTAGATGCTGCATCCCTTCTAGGTTGTGGACAGCTTTTGAGTCTCTCACTGGACCACAGTTTCCTCATCTCTGTGGAAGGCAGTGATGCTTAAGTCAGAGTGTTGTTGGGAGGACGCTCCAGAAGATTCCAGGCACAGTGCCTCGCTAGCCCTCCCATCTGAAGGCGGGGCAGCCACGATGCCAGGAACTGAGCACACGGAGGGGAAACTGTGTCAATGACAAGTGAACTGACTTGCCTCTTTGGGGAGATTATTTTGTGTGTTGAGATGACAAACTGGAACTATGAAAAGCAACAACACTAACCAAAAAGTTACCAACAACACAGAGGGAAAGATTGGTGGTCCTGGAAAACATCCAAGGTCAAGACTGAAGATTTTGTTCTCCCAAGCTGTGCCTGCTTTATGAGGCACTGCTCAGGCCTCCTCAGGGGCTTGCGACCCTGCCCATTGTGCTCTAAGAGCTACCGACATGACTTGTGGCAGGAATCTTAGAAGGTCTTATGAATAAAATCAAACCCAGTGCCAGGTACTGGGGTGAGTGCTGGAAGATCAGAGAAGCAGAACAAGCCACAGCCACCTCGCCTCACCAATTCCTCAGCTGATCCTGTTTCCTCAGACTGGAAGCTTCTCAGTCCTCATCCGGAATGAATCTCAGCTGAACTGCTGTTCAAAAGCCTAAAAGCTTAACCAGCTCTAGTTCCTGGTTTTCACTCCTTATATACCTTTCTGCTTCCTGTCATCACTTCCTGGGATTAAAGACATGTGTCACCATGCCTGGCTGTTTCCAGTGTGGCTTTAAACTCACAGAAATCCGGATGGATCTCTGCCTCCAGAATGCTAGGATTAAAGGTGTGTGTGTGTGTGTGTGTGTGTGTGTGTGTGTGTGTGTGTGTGTGCCACCATTTTCTGGCCTCTATGTCTAGTGGCTGTCCTGTTCTCTGACCCCAGATAAGTTTATTAGGGTGCACAATATTTTGGGGAACACAATATTACCACAATGACTGGCATCTAATTCTCCAGTCATACAGAGGCATTACCCAGCCTCTTCCAGTTAACCTTTTAGTCAGCATTTTGAGGTACATGAATCTCACTCATTTCAGATGAATGTTTCAAATGCAAAACATTCACGTATCAACAAAGAGCCAACCACAGCTGAAAACATGTTTGTTTTTTTCCTCAGGAAAAAAGGAAATAAAACTGCACCTTAAAATATAGCTAATGGGTCTGTATAAAAATTCTCTTGAAATATCTCAAAAATATCATTTCTAGAATGACAATTTAAAGAAGACTTAGAATGTTGGAATACAAACAATGTGTGCAAGCCCTTTCTATTCACACCCATGGGAGTCACCCAAGTAATTCTGTAGGGGTAGCATCATAATAGCCCTGTGTGATGAGGCTCAGAAAGTTGGGGGAAATTCCCCAAATCCACACATGGTGACTGGGAAGACAGTATTCATATGTGAATCAGTGCAACTTGGAGATGTTTGTATAGATAGATAACAGTTGCTAAATGTTTTAAATGTCCATTCTCTTACCTGCTGGCTAGAAATTCCCTAGTTATAGTCTTCAATAGTTCTGACCTTTGAAGGTCCACCACTTCATGTGGTGATTGGCATGTAATTTATTAAGAATGCTTATTAGTAAAATTGGAGCATAATCCCCTAGTATAAGTGTACCTTTTTATTCACACCTTTTATGTTAATTTTTCTATTAAGAGCTGAACTGCATTACAAAAATTGATACTACTGCACGTTGTATGGAGGCCCCAAGTAGTAGGATTGTAATGTCCGAATATGGCTGTTTCTATTTTACTCTTGAGTAAGAAACCAAACTGGAAGACTCCAATGGTTCTTATTAACATCTGAGGTTATGTAAGTTCTTTGTGGAACAAAGATCTTGTGGAAATTTGTTTTCACCTTTTGAATGATTCATTTTTTCAGCCTTGTTTTCTGATTAGCCAAGACCACAATGCTTAATGCACCTTAAAACAAGTTCTAGACCCACTGGCTGCTCCAAAAAGCCATCTTTGCATTATTCCTGGGGCTTGCTCAGAGCTCCCAGCAGCCACCTTTGCCTCCTGCCTCATCCTCCACATGGACTCTGGCAGCTTTCTCACGGCAGGCAGTCCTGGAGCTTGATTTCTTTCTCACTGGCTGCACTGGACCACCAGGGTGCCCCTCCATGGCAGATGTGGCCGTGGATACCAGCTGTGAGATCACCACTGCTCTAAGATATGCAGGAAATCTAAGATAGGATATCAACTAATATTATAAATATTAAAGGTGTTGAGATTCTCCTTTCTACAAAACTCAACACAAATGAAGGACTTTCTCACACCAGTGATCCCTTTCGCATATCACTTGGAACACATTAGTGCACTGGGGAGCCCAGGAGAAGTCTACTGTCCAGATGTTCCCACTCACCATGCAATGAGTTTCTCACCACACTCTACCTCAAACCTTTTGCCTTACTAACACTAGCTCTGCTTCCACACACTTGTGGTTAGATCATGTGTGCCTTCAGGCCGAGTTTCTCACCAAGAATATCCTTCCTTTCTTTATTCTGTCCTTACTTTCCATTTCTAGATGACTTGTACTCATCTTGTAAATGTCGGCTCAGGAGTCAGCTCAGGGGGCAGGGGACAAAGACATTTCCTCCTTTAGAGATGAAGGCTAAATTCTGATGTTGACCTTCTAGTGGTGTGTCCTGAAATGGATTTAACCCTGCAAGCTCAAGGGATGGGAGGGTTTCCATGAGCAACAAAATGAGGAGGACAGGGCTAGGTGTTTACCACAGTTAAGACCGAAAACCCACAGGCCATCACTGTGACATGTTAAAATGCACAAGCCATGTTAAAGTAATCTTCACAGAAGGTGAGCAAAAATGGGTGGAGCTATTCATAACACTGTCTATGCTGCTTCAGAAAGAAAAGCCATTGATCATAACTTATATTTTTCTCTGCCGCTTTCAACTTTGCCAGATTGAAAGTTGACCTTACATGTTATTCAGTGCAGCCAAATTGCCTGTGGCTATTGGTGGTCACTGAAAGACTCATATTATAGGCTCTTCTGTGAAGACCCATTTTGAGTAATGTGGATCTTTCTAAAGTGTTTCACTTTATTCTGAAGCATATAAAAATTACAGGGATTGTATCTACATGACTAATTTTGTTAAACTTGTAGTTTCTTTTTAACATAATCAGATCTTATATTGGACCCATGTCAGTGTTTGACTCAGCAGGCATTTGAAAGAAGCACGTCCTCTGGAGCAACAGTCCTTTGGGAACTAGGAACGTGTAATCCCAAGGGCTTGCAGACTTCTAAATTGTATGGATTTACTCCCAGTGTCTTTGTGGTTCTCGCGTGAAACAGGCTATAGAATGGGGCCACTGGTATTCACTCTAGCTATAGTATCACATAGTTGGTTCCATGAGCTGATTCCTCCTACCCAGGGGAACTTGTGTATTCTTTGAAAAACATCTCCTCATAAACCCTCACTCCCTTTCCTGTGCAAGCACCACTCTACTCTGTAAATACAACATTTGTTCACTCTGCCTACAATCAAGAGCCTGTTGGTGTGTTGGTGTGTGTGTGTGTGTGTGTGTGTGTGTCTGACTAATTTAATCAAACCCAATTCCCTCTCTATTCACCCATGCTTTCTCCAATGTCCGAGTTTCCTTGTTTATCAGTCATTCCATCATGCATAGGTTGTCACATTGGATTTAATCATTTGTCAGTGGGCACTCCGGTCTTTCCACATCTTATTTGTCACGAACAGTATTAATGCTAAGAGGGAATATATATGTTTCTCCTGACATACTGATTTCATTCTCCTTGGATGCTACCAACTGAAATTTCCTGGCCATTAGGTAGTTCTGTTCACTTTGGGGGCCTTCACACTCATTCCCATTGAGAGCGCTATTAATTTATATACTCTTCATTTACATTTTCTTTCTCCGTTTCCTATTAAATATTGTTGCCTTTTTTATAGTACTCATTTAACCCGTGTGTAGCAATAGCTCACTCTGATTTTAATCTGCATTCTTCTGAGGATTCCTGAATTTGAGAACCTTTTCACATACTTGCTGGCCATTCCATGTCTTTTAATAAGTATCTGTTTAGATCCTTTGTAGCCACTACTGAGTTTCATGGCTTCTTGTAAATGTTGTATACATATTTGGCCACTAAGTTCTTATGAAATATAGAGCTTGCAAATGCCTTTTCCCCCTTTTATAACTAGGTATTCTCTTCACCCTCAGAAGACTTTGGTTTGATGACAACCCATTTATTGCCTGTGCTTTTGGACTCATATCCAAAAATGCACTACCCAGACCAAACACATGGAGCTTTCCTTCCATGTTTTTTTTTTTTCTTTTCCTAATACTTTTATAGTTTCAGGTCTTACATCCAGGGCTTTCGTCTATGTGGAGCTGACTTTTTACACGTTGTGAGATAAAGGTCTAATTTCACCCTTCTGGATGTGGATATAAGTTGCCCTAAAACTGTTTACAGAATGCCATCTTTGCTCATTGAGTGTACTGGAATTCTTGCTGTAAATCAACTGATGATAAATATATGGATTTATTTCTGGGGTCTCCATTTGTTCCATCTGTCTACATGTCTGTTTTTATGTTGTACTGTGCTATTCTGGTTGCTATAACTTTGTAATATAGTTTCAAAGCAGTACGATGCCTCCAGCTTCAAGAACCATGTGTGAGGGTAAATCTTCAGCATGACATGCCGTCATATCAGAGAGCTTTGGTGTTCATCCAATAAACCAGGCATTGTCTGATGTGATCACAGCCTCTTCATTCAAATTAATAATACTGGACAAACACTTCATTCAATATTTGGGCCTTTTGTACACTATCTAAACAGTGTCTTTAAATGAAGAAATCAGCTGAGAATCTGCATGTGCTACTTATGTCTCTTAAGTGCCTGGCTAATTTGCATGTAGGCAATCAATAAAACAATAATAATCATTCTTCCATTTAAGCTAGCTTTCTTTAACCACCCAATGGAAACCAATTACCCTGCTATTCCTATTCTTAAAATATGAGGAAAATAAAGTACTTCTTAAAATAGAGAACTCAGTATATAAATAGATTTAAATTTCCACATTGCATTCTGGGAAGGAAATCTACAGATTTTTGAACAAATATTTTAAAAACTGTATACATTTATCTAGGAGAGTCATGTCTTCTTCCAGTGGGCAAGTGGGAAAGGCAGTGATAAGCTTGACAAAGCAGAGAAGGC
>CABHPH010046538.1:0-13247 GCA_902168325.1 Peromyscus nudipes | reverse complement strand
CTGTGTAAGGTCTGAACCCTGCTCAGTTTGCTCCTGTTTCTCACCTGAGGCAGCCACCCTCCTGGATTTTTCCTTCCCAATAAATCTCTTGAGTGAGGTTTGTTTTGCAGCAACTTTGCCAGAGCAGAGCCCCACTGTAACAACTTCACTGGGGAAACCCTCCCCCACCTGAACACAGTTGTTACACTCCTGGGTCCTGAACAGAGCTTTAACAGTCTCAGGAGCAGAGCAGAGCCCAGCTGTAACAACTTCACTGGGGAAACCCGCCCTTCTGGAGCAGAGCTATTTGTTACACTTGCATTGGGGAAACCTTTCCCTGGAGCAGAGCTGTAAGCTGCTATGCTCATGGTGACTTTGTGGTATTCCTTGGCTCCCGATTACCAGGATATAGTTCCACCTGAGCTGGAACCTTACAACCACCAAGCTTAGTACCACTGAACTCAGTACCACTGAGCTTAGTACCTCTTAAAAATAATTAAGATGAAAAGTTTTGTTACATGACTCTTTCCACTAAGATATATATGTATATATATTATATATACATATATATATATAGAGAGAGAGAGAGAGGGGGCGGGGAAGGGGGAATGATTGTGTTAGTTGTTGGTTACTGTAACAAAATATCTGAGGCAATTGTCTTAAAAAAAAAACAAGCTTATTTGGCTACCAGTCTGGGAGGTTTCAGTCCATAGTCATTTGACCCCACTGCCTTTGGGCTTGTGATATAACCAACCGTAATGGTAGGAAGCATACAGTGATGACTTAATACATTTCCAGTTTGTACATAATATTGAGCTACCCATTTATGCCAAAGAACCAAAGATTTGCTAAGTAGTTAAACTACAAATTGAAGACAGAATTTATTGTTGTTATATTTGAGAATATGGACTTGATGCAGAATTTAGTGTCCCTAGGACAGCAGGAAGTAAGCTGACACAATAGGAACACTCGTGACAAGGGTCATCTTCCAGTGATAACAATGGTGGAAAAGAAGGAGAGCTCAGGAGTACAACTTTTAGCCAGGTAGTGATGCACTGGAGGCAAGTGACAAATTTGGATCTTTTGCAAGCCTTTGTCTCTAAATAACTAAGATCTAGGACTTCCATTTTTCTTTTCTTTGTATAAACATATGTGTGTATATATGAGCATGTTAGTGTGGGTGGAGGTGAACGTGTGTGTGTGTGTGTGTGTGTGTGTGTGTGTCTAAGCTGGGAGATAACTTGGTGTTATTTCTTAGGAGCTGTCCACTTTGTTTTTAGAGACTGAGCTTTTTATTAGCTGGTGCTTGCCAATTTGGGTAGACCAGTTGGCCACTGAGACCAAGGATCCACCTGTTCCAGTACCTGTGCTTTTAAAAATGAATTCTAGGGATCAAACTCAGGTCCACATGCTTGAACAATAAGGCCTTTACTAACTGAGTGATCTTTGCACCCCACATCTTGGACTTTCAGTTTGAGAAACTTCAAGTGTGTTGAACTGCTGACATCTCAAATTTCTGGGGCCATATCCTCAAAATATTTGTTTCTTTATGAACTCTCCTTCTAATATTATTTTGAGAAATCATGTATATTCAGGTATATTTACAGAGGTGAATAATATTTCAATACATTTCTAAGAGACAAATGCATGGCCTCTGTCCTCACTGGGCATAGATGTTATCATGTTCCAATCAAAGAAAAATATCTATCTTACTTGGAAAAGAAATCTTTCATTTTAGGCTCTCTGGAAAAGTTTAAAACAGGGAAATATTATTTCCTCAGAAGGGCTAATAAATAATTCAGATCAACTATGAATTGCGATGAAAAAACTTCCATTTTTTAAGAGTTTCAGCCCTCCTTCTGTCATGGACTGTAGCTGCTCTTTGGCTATTTCTCACCTGATCACAGTGCTCTCTGGAAGTGGTCCCAGATTCCACCACACCTCCCTCCCTTCCACTTCTCCCTTCCTTCCCCTCCTCTCCCATCTTCCCTCCTCCTTCTCTTTTCTTCTTTTACTTTTTTTTTCTGATTTCTTGAGACAGGGTCTCACTATGTAGCCCTGACTGTCCTGGAACTCACTCTGTAGATCAGGTTGGTCTTGAACTCAGAGATCTGCCTGCCTCTGCCTCTGCCTCCTGAGTGCTAGGATTAAAGGCATGCACCATCATGCCTAGCTCTTCTTTTTCATTTTTAATCTTTGTAGTTTTGGTTAAATTTAGTCTACTCTTGACTCCCAGGGTTGACATGTCACCTAAGTTTGGCCAGTGAAAAACATAAAGAATAATGGTTGGTTAAAGGATGGGCATGTGATCCAAACGAGATGAACTAGACACATTCTCTCTCTCTCTCTTTCTCTCTCTGCGTGTGAGTGTGTGCACATGTGTATGTGTGTGTGTATTTCTCTGACTCTTTTTGTGATGGAGTTGAATCTAGGGCCTCACACATGCTAAGAAAATATTCTACTACTGAGCTATATCCCCTATATTTTTAAAGAAGTTATCATATAGGTAGCTGGGCTCTAATCCTGCTTTGAAATCCTGGGGACAAAATGTAAAACATTCACCTTAGCGTGATCCCACCCAAGGCATGAAGGAACTGTATATACCCTGTCTAGTGGAAGGTGACTGGTAGTTGTGGTCATTAATTCCCTTGCATTTGAGACTCAGATGGGCAGAGAAATGCCTCTGGAAGTTGGTGTTGGGTCGAGCCACTGACAACATGAGCCAATAAAAGACAGCTTCAGGGCTCTGCGGAGACGGCACAACAGTTAAGAGCACTGGATGCTCTTTAAGAGGACCCAGGTTCGATTCCCAGAACCAGCATAACTACATTTCTAGTGGATCTGACACCCTCTTCTGGCCTCTGCAGGAATCAGGTAGGCATGTATATGGTCTATAGACAATGGTTTTAGTACAGTGTATCTCCTTTCATTTTATATTAACACTTAGGCTAACATTTGTTCATCCGACAAAATGTCTGCTATTCCATGTATTGTAGGAATCACTGTGCCAGGTGTGAAATAAAACAATATAGAGATAATCCCACTACTCAGGGAGCTGACATGAGCAAGTGAGCCAGAAATTATGGGCTGAAGATGGGGAGAATATTGGCTTCTGTGATAAAATGAGAGAAATCTAACCCAGAATGTGTTTTCCAAGCTGTCTCCCCTGTAACTTCTACTTCAGCAGCAGCGAAACTATGAATGCTAACTATAACAAAGACAATGACAGAGGAGGAGTAGACAGTGAGGTTCTGCCACACACTCTTATGTATTACTAAATGTCATACTGTATGTATATGCTATTACACACAAATAAATAATTTTTAGTCTGGGAATATAGTTCAGCAACCCCCACCATCCCAAGTAACAGCAATTTCCTATTAAACACCAGCATAGCGAATAACTTCACCAGCTGCTAAGAATGGCTGTAAAGTGTCCCCTAAAGGCTTGTGTGTTGGGAGCTTGGTCCCCAGGTGGCAGCACTCTTTTGAGAAGTTCTAGACTCTTTAGTTGGAGACTAGCTGGAGGAAGTACGTTGCTGAGAGCATGACCTGGAGGTCTGTGTCTCCTGCTGGTTTCTCCTCCATCTGCTTTCATCAGCAGGTGAACAGCCTCCTCTACTGTACCTTCCATGATATTCTGCTCAAGTGCACGGGCCACACAGCCATGGCGTAGCCTCCAGAACCCATGTACTAGGACAAATCCTTCCCACTCAAAGCTGTTCTCCCAGGTCTTCTCATGAAGCCACTGATAAAGTATGGCTAAGCAGATCTGGGACACAGGTACAGCCAGGGTCATACACAGGCATGGCTGGAAGTGAATGTGACCCAGGAAGTTCTAAGCTATCACACACTAGCGTTGGTTCCAGGAGTCTGTTGCCACCCTTGGAGTTGTAGAAGCAGAAATCCCAGCATGGTTGGAGGTTAAATGTGTCATGGAGTCTCAGCAAACAGGGGAGCTGACTGCACAAGTCTCCAGCTCCACGGAAATTGTCAAATTTAATTAATTGTAATGAAATGGATACAGTTGCCTGTCATAAGTCAGTAACACTGGCTGACTGGTAGGGACTTTCACCTTTATATCTGATTAATTGACTGTGTTAACGTACATATTAATCAGATTAACAATCCTTTAATCTCGTTTTCCACTTGGAAAGTCCCACAGAGCAGAGTAGTCCCCCTTGGTGAACTCTCAGGCCCCTCTGACAGTCATTTATTTCTTGGATGGCTGTGCTGACTCCTGTCTAATCCATCAGTGTGCCTCAGGGATCCTGAGCCTGACTATTTCCTTGGGGTGAGCTGAGGAAAAGTGTGCCTTGGGACTTACAGAGGCACACACAGGACCTAAGTCCACTGGACCCACCCTGAGAAGCATCTTGTGAGGCCCTAAATCACATTTCTCTTTCATTTCACTCTAACTACAAGCACATAACCAGACTTGTGCAGGTGTAACTGCTGCAGTGATGTATGGCCGTCAACTCAGGGCCATCTCATTGCTCATGTCCAAGGCTGCTGTTCACATAGGAAAAGTCCACACACCCACCTCGGGATGTCACAAATGCTATTATTTTATTTGCTTCAGACATTCGTGTTTTTTCTTTAAGAAACTGTTCTGTGGAGATCTTTGTACCTTTCCACAATGCTACACTTCTTTCTCCCTTTGAGTTACATTATCTGATCAACCGTGCTTTAAAAAGGAAAAAAAAAAGTTACATTATTTGAGTTTAATATCTATCATTTTCACCCACATTTTTACATTTTGATTATATATTTTGGAACTTATAAATGATATAAGATGGTGTCTTAGTCATTGTTCTATTGCTGTGAAGAGACACCATGACCAAGGCAACTCATAAAAAGAAGCATTTAACTGGGGGCTTGCTTACGGTTTCAGAGGCTTAGCTATTATTGTCATGGCATGGAGCATGATGGCATGCGAACTGGGCTGGAGCAGTAGCTGAGAGCTACATCCTGATCCGTAGGCAGAATGGCAGAAAGCATGGGCTTAGCATTGGCTTTTGAAACCTCAATGCCCACAACCCCAGTGACACACCTCCTCCAACAAGACCACCCCCCCAATCCTTTCAAACAGTTCCACTCCTTGGTGATTAAGCATTCAAATATATGAGCCTATGGGGGCTGATCTTATTCAAATCACTGCAGATGGCTTTATAAATTTTCTATCTTGAGAGTAATAGTATTCTCTGTATTATCCTGTTACCTGCCTGGCTGTTTGCTCAACACTATTTCGTTGGCTTCTTAGACAGCCACAAAGGCTTCCATTTAAAGCTCCAATTCACATTCTCAGCTGTAAGTTTTCCAGTCATCTTAAGCCATTCACTGCCCCTCCTCCCCCTCAATAGCACTTTGCTCTGCTAGAACTACACCCTGGAAACCCTTCTGGCAGGGCTGGGTGTGCATCTAGGTGCTAGAGTACAGCTTAGCATGCACATGACCCTGGGTTTTCAAGTTAATTTTTGTGCAAAGTAAGGGATAGAAGCCTAGTTGCACTCTACTACATGTGGACATTTAGTGGGGAATAAAAGTATGAATACTCTGCCTAACTCTGAATCCTGTGATCTACAAGACCAGCCTGCCAGACAAGATGTGTCCATCTGTATGGTAGTGCCACCACAAAGGCTCTCTGATTGAGTGGGCCACAGGAGGGAATACATACCTACTTCTGTAAGCCTAAAGACCTATGTCAGCGAAGGTCATAGACCCCAGCGGGGACTGAACACTGTTGTTTAGCTAAGATCACACAGGTCAAGCTGTCCTCTAAGTATTTATGTTGACACCCATAGGTAAATGTTACCCTTCGCAACAACCAGACCAGCCTCTCTTTCCAGTGATCGCTGGTAAATAGAGACGCATGGCTATACCAGGTGCTGAAAACAAGCGGCAGATGAGTGCTCGGCCCTAAACAGCACACGTACCACCCCCTCCAAGGCTAAGGGAACACCACAAAAGAGGTGTGGAAGACAGGGAGAATGGCTAGAGAAAGTCACCTGCTGGGCAAGACAGCTCTTGGGAAACCTGGACTAGGCCTGCATAGGAATGGGCCCTCAATGGCCAGAGGGGGAAGGAGGAGGGGCTCAGGGCGTCCTGCCTTTCACTGCCCAACTATCTGCTACGGATAGGTTCAGGGGGAGGGAGTTATGGCTGTGTCCATCAAACTTCAGCAGATAACTCCCGTTCCATAGTCACACAGACAGCCCAGGTTAATTGAAATGATCTCAAAACACGTTCATGTCCAGGAGACATGGTTCTTCACTCAGACTCTCCCCGCCCTCTGGCTCTTACAACCATTCTGCCCTTGTTAAGCGTTCATCTCTAAGCCTTGAGGGGAGAGGGTGTGACATAGAGATGATGTTTATTCTCCAAGCAATTCTTTTTATTATTTGTTTGTTTGTTTTGGTTTTTTTGGAGACAGGGTCTCTCTGTGTAGCCCTGGTTGTCCTGGAACTCACTCTATAGACCAGGCTGGCCTATGAACTCACAGAAATCCGCCTGCCTCTGCCAATGGAATACTGGCATTAAAGGCGTGCACCACCACCGCCTGGCCACAGGCCATTCTTTTAAAGAGATGTGCAGGGTGCCTTCTTTTGGAAAGTCTTAATAAGGAAATCTTCAGTGGACAAAATGTGCCGTCTCTGAAATCTCTCCCAGGCTCCCTGCTACTGCAGAAGAACTGCAAGCTGCCAGCCTCTGCAAGCCTGCATGTCTGCTCTCAGAAAGGACATCTCCAGTGACTTCCTTTCTCTTTTGCAATGCCAGGAAAACTGGGCCAGAAGATCCGGACAGATATTTGGCAAGAGCCTTGAGTTGCCAGAGGAATAAAGAATGACAAGGAAAATTAAAATTAATTTGCATCTGGGAATCCTATACCATCCCTTAGTAAAGGGAAGGAAACTGCAAAGTTATAATTAAACATCTAACCCTGACTAGAATCAAACTGTTTCTCTGTTCAACAAAGTTAACTCCCTCAGAGGGTCCACAGGGTACCTAAGGGAGTCTCACAGAAGTTCTGCTAGACTATGGCATAACATAAATTGAAATTGAAAAGGATAAGCACTTCTTTTTTTGTGGTTCTTCCTCTTTTTTCTTTTTCTTTCCCCCCCCCCCTTTTTTTTTTCAAGACAGGGTTTCTCTGTGTAGCCCTGGCTGCCCTGGCACTTGATTTGTAGACCAGGCTGGCTTCAAACTCAGAGATCCACCTGCCTCTGCCTCCAAGTGCTGGGACTAAAGGTGTGTTATTACCACGGCCAGGTGATAAGCAGTTCTTATTGTGATGCAGTTTTTGGAAGAATTACTGCTCAAAATAATTTAAATGAAGAACTGGCACTGGGCGGTGGTGGTGCACGCCTTTAATCCCAGCACTGGGAAGGCAGACACAGGTGGATCTCTGTGAGTTCGAGGCCAGCCTGGTCTACATACAGAGTGAGTTCAGGACAGCCAGGGCTACACAGAGAAACCCTGTCTCAAACAAACAAACAACAAAACAATAAAAAGTACTTGCACCCATTTAGCAGCCGAAATAGTTTGAGGGAGAAATAATTAAGAACATGAAGGGCTTTCGGGCCCATGGCACCCACAAGATGGGCAAGTGTCATGGTCTCAGTACCGCTCCGCAATCCCGACAGGACCGGAAGTGGCATGATAAACACTACAAGAAAGCCCACTTGAGCACAGCCCCGAAGGCCAGTCTGTTTGGAGGTGCCCTGGTGCGAAGCGAATTGTGCTGGAAAAGGGGGTTGAAGCCAAATCTGCTGACAGGAAGTGTGTCAGGGTGCGGCTCCTCAAGAACGGCAAGAAGAGCACAGCTTCCGTGCCCAGTGATGGCTGCTTGAACTTCATTGAGGAAATCGATGAGGTTCTGGTTGCTGGATTTGGTGGAAAAGGTCATGCTGGAGTCCGCTTTAAGGTTGTCAAAGTAGCCAATGTGTCCCTTTTGGCCCTGTATAAAGGCAAGAAGAAAAGACCAAGGTCATAAATTTTGACAGTGGAAATACAGTAATAAATTTTCATATTCTAAAAAAAACCATAAAGACATTACCAGGCACATGTTAATTTTGCTGGGAAAATTTATAAAATCTATATTCTCGGGCTTTTGACACATCGTGGAACACCTAAGTTATGGTTCTAAGGCGATATTCCTCATCATCCAAAAGGGAGACCACAAAATGCATATCTTACTTTTGACCTCAATAAAAATCCTTTGTATTCTGTCCCCTTCAGAAGATTCTGGGAGCCACCACCTAGTTGAATGCAGAATTTGTGTAAAAGTTAAACCATGAGGCCACAAAAGTGATACGAGATTCTGAGAGCTGGAGCCTGGGGTTCATGTCAATCAACACATTCTTCAGCATGTGAGTGTGAACAAACACACGCTTCTGTGGACAAGTGTGACATGCAGCAGGATGTCTCCATTCAAGCCACTCTCCAGCAGCAGCAGCAGCAGCGAGCTCTGTTGCACTATGACTCGTCTCACTTTCCTGGAGTCCTGCCCATTCTTCAACAACATAAATGTGCTCTTGCTGCAGCTGAGGAGCTGGCACGTCCCCTGCCTCGACTGTCTCCAGACTAGCCCCTTCCATCATGACAATGAGCCCTATAGCCTCTGCTTGTGCTTCCTGCCCCAGTCAGCCCCGTTCTGTCCTTGTTGTTTGTAATTTATTTTTCTGTGTGTGGGTGTTTTGTCAGTGTATATGTCTTGCACCAAATGTGTATCTGGTACCCTTGGAGGCCAGGAGAGGGCATCAGATCCCCAAGACTTGAGTTATAGACAGTTGTGAACTGTCATGTGGGTGCTGGAAATTGAACCTATGTCCTTTGGAAGAGAAGCCAGTGCTTTTAACCATTGAGCTACCTCTCCACCCACTCCAGTGTGTGTGTGTGTGCGTGTGTGTGTGTGTGTGTGTGTGTGTGTGTGTGTGTGTGTTGCTCTCATGTATGTCTATGTGAGGATGTCAGACCCCCTGGAACTGGAGTTACAGATTGCTGTGAGCTGCCATGTGGGTGCTGGGAATTGAACTCGGTCCTCTGGAAAAACAGTCAGTGCTCTTAACCTCTGAGCCATCTCTCCAGTCCCTCCAGTTCTATTCTCGATCCCCTCTGTTTTCATAAACACAGAAAAAAATGTTATTAGTAGAAATATATGCTGCGCCTTTATGAACTTGCAAATTCTTTTCAGGTTGGCATGGGCCAATGGTTATAAAAAAAGATAGGCTTGTCACGTGACAATTGATTGCTCCCTATCTGTAAGATTGCTCAAGTGGTGTTAATAGTTGAGTGGACTGTATTAAAACCAACTCAGATCAGTGTCATACTTTGACTATAGACTTCTTATGAATAGACTTTTATGAAGACTGAGGAAACTTAGACATTATGAAAGAAAACGGGTTCTAAGCTAAAGTGACATGTGGCATGAATTAACAGCCCCAGATTTTGCAATATGAGTGCAAGTAGCCATAGTTCTTGCTAGAAGTTGAACCTTATTTTGGATATCATCAGCCCCTGGCTGCTTACTCTCTCTCAGATATAAGATTCTTCTAAGCATTCTCATTGCAATTATTTTCCTGTGGACTACACATAGCTACAAATATTATTCAGTAAAGGTCGACTCGGGCTGGAGTTGCCTGGTGCTGCACTCATCCTCAGGCTTGAGCAAGCCTCTTCTCTGTCCTCTGAGTTCCTCTGTGGTAAGATGGTCACTATGGTTACTGCACATTACAGAAATGAAGCTTGGATGAGTTTATCAAATAGGTCTTATAGGTGTGCCCGGTACATATTGTGCTCTAATTAAGTACTGTCATTGTGAGTGTAATCATCATCACTGTTTAGAGCAGGGAATGGCAAACTGTAGCTCTTGAGCCAAATCTGGTTTATCTGGTTTGTACAATATGCAAGCAAAGAATGATGTTTAAAAGTTTATAAGCAAGAACGAAAGAGAAGTAAGCATCAGAGGTCATGTGGCCAGCAAGGTGAAAACACTGTTCCTTGACCAGAGGGTGATTTTTAATTAGAATATTTAATACATTTAAAATTAATGTAGGGCTAAAGAAATGGCTCAGAGGTTAAGAGCACTGGCTGTTCTTCCAGAGGTCTGGTCCCAGCAACCACATGGTGGCTCACAACCATCTGTAATGAGATCTGGTGCCCTCTTCTGCTATGCAGGCATGCATGCAGGCAGAACACTGTATACATAAATAAATAAATCTTTAAAAAATAAATAAAATTAATGTAATTACTGGTCTATATAGGTTTAAACCATCCATATTACTGTTAGTTTCGTTTGTTGCCTCGGAAAAATGGTTTCCTATTACTAACTCTCAAATCTTCTTTGGGGTTCATAGGGACTATTTAAATTTTAAATTTTTTCTCTGGAAAAACAAACAAACAAACTCAAGCCAGGCATGGTGGCTCATGCTTTTTAGTCCTAGCATTCAGGAAATAGAGGCAGGCATATTTCTGTGAGTTCAAGGCCAGCCTGGTTTACCCAGTCCCAGTCCTGGGTTACAGATGGGCAGTTACTGTCTTTCAGCACTGACATCCATGTTGTTTTGAAGTTTCCCGAGAGTCTTGTTGCTCCTTTGAAGTTTGTGGGCTCTCTCCCCTGGCGATGTCAAGCCTTTCTCTTTGCTTTCAGAAGTGGTACTGTGATTGCTTAAGTATTATTTCTTTGTTTTACCTTGCTAGGAATTCATAGAGCTTTGTGAAGCTGTGGTTTGTTTTGTATCTTTTCTTTCCACGATTAGTTCTGATTCATATTCCATGGAAATCTTCCTATCTCAAAAAACAAAAAAACCAAAAAACAGAAGACAAAAGCCCATATCTGATCACTTAAATATCTGGGACACTTAATGTAGTTAATTTATCATCTATTATTGGCCCCCTCCACTTTTGTTTTTGGTTATTTGGTCCTATTTCTTGACATGAATGGTATTTTTTTTCATAAATTCTTCATGACTTCCAGATACTGTTTTAAATGTATCCATCTTCTATCTTGGCTGTTTCAGGCAGCAAATCACACATGATACCAGGTCCCTCATTTCAGGAGCCATGTGTTTTGGTGAATTGTCCTTGAAATTTTCTAACTTGTTCTTAAATAACTTGAGTTGGCCCAAACAAGCCATGAAATGCAGGCAAGGCTTGCTGAACTCAGACCTTGTCTTGCCTGGGTACCAGAGATACCTTCTTTCCTTTTCTACTTCCTCTTCCATTGCTGTGGGGCTGCCTGGGCAAAGCATCTGCAGGGTTAAACTTGGCTGTCAACTTGTAGAGAGGCACTCAAGTGAGGAATTTGCCTAGGGGTGTATAAACTGTAGGAAGGCCCAGCTCACTGGATAGTGCTGGCCCAGTGTAGGCGGTCCTGGGCCACAGCTAAGCAGAAGCAGGGGAACGAGCCAGTAAGCAATGCTCTTCCTGGGCCTCTGCTTCAGCTTCTGCCTCCATGTCCTGCTTGAGTTCTTGCCCTGGCTTCCCTGGATGGTGAACTGTATAGGCCGAAATAAATCCCTTCCTCCTCAAGGTGCTTTTGGTCAACATTTTATCCCAGAAACAGAGAAGCAAACTGAGATAGCATCAATGTCTACAGCTGGGACCTGTGTAGACCCTGGTCACTGTTACTCTCATCAACTTGCTTCCAAACCCTCTCCTCTGCACATGGGGTCAAACAATTACACCCCAGAGCTTCAAGATCTGTGTGTGTAGGGTTATCCTAGACTACTGTGGCTGGACTCTTCTTTTGCAGAAGATTTGGTCACTTCTGCTCACTAATGTATGTCTTTCACATAACAGTAAAAGACTAGGCCACAGAATGCTGCTGAGAACTGCCTGTCATTGCACTAGACACAATGAGTTTGGGGTTGTCAGTGTCCCCTGCAAACTTCTGGGCTTGAACCAAGCCCATGTGTATGAGCGTCTGCTCATCTGTCACAGTGCTACCTCTAGTCTACAGCAGAGGGCAGTGAGGCTGGGGAGCAGAAGGACTGGACATTCTTTACTATCTGCTTTCTATCCATCACACCAAAGACGGCTGCACCACCCTCTTTGTAGATTTCACACATGTCAGGCATCCTGGAAGGCTATGCTTTTGTTCTTAAAGGTTTTGAGATTCCACACTGCCAATGGGCTCTCTATCCTCTCTTGCATCAGTATTCAGACAGATGCAGTGTTGCCATGTTGAATGAGGGATCTCTCTCTCTCTCTCTCTCTCTCTCTCTCTCTCTCTCTCTCTCTGTGTGTGTGTGTGTGTGTATGTGTGTGTGTGACTATATGGGTCTAATTTATCCTAACCACTATTGATGTGTGTGTAAGAGAGGCATATGCAAACACCGAAAAAAAAAAAATCACAATCCAGGAGGCCACTAATTGTGTCCTAAAAAATTTAAGAAAAAATATCAGACAGAAAATATGTCATTTGCCTTTATTCTACAAAATTCTGAACAATAAATTGAGTTGTATCAGAAAAAAGTATAACACATTTTCCCCGAATGCTATTGATAAAACTTCCATTTGACATAGTTGTCAACTAAACATGATAACAACATTTGAGAGAATGAATGGAAGTCTTTATGGGTAGCAGGATGAATGACATGGGATCCTAAGCAATGGTGCAAGCAGCAGAAATAAGTGGTGCAGTTAAACAAACAAACAAACAAACAAACACCTGCAGAGGTAAGAGCATATACACTGTTCTAAGACAAGACATGTTATAAAAGCTGCTTTATTCTTACAGTGGGGCATATCAGAGGAACAGTATACTTGGTAATTTTAAAATATGAAGACACAGCTCATGAAGAATGGGAGACGGCGGTACTGAGCCGTGGTAAAGGATACTTACATACAAGCATACACATGTAGGTAAATACTTTTTCCCCATATGCCATTCTAAATTCCTGTCAATCAGTCATTGCCCCCCCCCTTGAACTTGGGATTTTATAGTAATACACTTCTTGATCAAGTTGGCTGTGTAGACAAAGGCTTGTGCAAAACATTTGCTAGTGGTCCCTCTCTCAGAGGTGGTCCCAAGCCCAGGCTTTGGTTGAGTGATCCTAACAGACTTCTCTCTCTTAAGTTTTCAGAATTGACCTTTCAGGGGATTGGAAATACAGCCTTTGGATCTTCACCAGCGAAAGTCTGGCAGGACTTTGATTCTTAAGGTTATAAGACAGTAGAATATTTTATTCTGCTCTTTTATCGACCAATCTTCCCTCCTTGGCCATCCCAGTACCTAGAAAACACACTACTGTGTGGAAAACAACAACA
>CABHPH010046536.1:1165-14399 GCA_902168325.1 Peromyscus nudipes | reverse complement strand
ATTTGATGGACATCTATGTTGTTTCCATTTTCTGGATATTGTGAATAATGCTGCTGTGAACATAGTTGAGCAAGTATCCTTGTGGTATGTTAGAGTGTCCTCTGGGTATATGCATAGGAGTGGTATAGCTGGGTCTTGAGATAGGTCAGTTCCCAATTTTCTGCTAAACCACCATGTAGCTAGAGTTTTCCTGCCTGGCCCACAGTCAGGACAAATCCCTGTCACTTGCCAGTCCCACAACCGCTTGGACCAACCAGGTAAACACAGAGACTTATATTGTTTAAACTGTTTGGCCTAATGCCTCAGGCTTCTTGCTAACTGTTCTTACATCTTAAATTAATCCATTTCTATAAATCTATACCTTGCCATGTGGCTCGTGGCTTACCGGCATCTTCACATGATGCTTGTCATGGTGGTGGCTGGCAGTGTCTCCCTCACTCAGCTTCCTGTTCTCTTAATTCTCCTCTCTGTTAGTCCCGCCTATACTTCCTGCCTGGCCACTGGCCAATCAGTGTTTTATTTTTTTACCAATCAGAGCATTTTGACATACAGACCATCCCACAGCACCACCATATTGACTTCCAAAGTGCCTGGGCAAGTTTGTACTTCCACCTGCAGTGGAGCAGTGTTCCCCTTGTGCCACATCCTTTTCAGCATAAACTGTCATTTGTGTTTTTTGATCTTAGCCATTCTGACAGGTGTAAGAAGGAATCTCAAAGTCACTTTGATTTTAATTTCCCTGATGGCTAATGGTGTTGATTATTTCTTTATGTGCTTCTCAGCCATTTGAGGTTCCTCTGCTTAGAGTTCTTTTTTAGTTCCATACCCCATTTTTAATTGGATTATATTGCATGAATTCTAATTGGTCATATAATAAAAACTCAATGCTAGATATCAGGGTAAATGCTGAAAGATCAGAGGAAACAAGCCACAGCCACTTGTCACCTTGCCAACTCCTCAGCTCATCCTGTCTCCATGAATTCTCAGATTGAATTCCTCTGAGTCCTCAGCCAAAATGCTCTAGTTCTTGTATCCTTAAACCTTATATGCCTCTCTCTGCCCATACATTTTATTTCTTCCCTAATGCTGGTATTAATGGCATGTTCTCTTCCCAAATACTGATAACAAAGGCATAAGATCTCAAGAACTGGGATTAAAGGCTTGACTCTCAAGTACTAGGATTAAAGGTATGTGCCACCACTGCCTGCTCTCTTTCTCTCCTAGACTGAATCAATCTCATGTAGTCCAGTGTGGCTTTGAACTTGTAGAGATCCAAACAGGTCTCTGCCTCCTAAGTGCTAGGATTTAAGGTGTATGCTACCACTGCCTGGCTTCTATGTTTAATCTAGTGCCTGTTTCTGCCTTCTGAACCTCAGGAAAGCTTTATTTGGTACACAATATATCATCACAGGATTATTTGATTTTTTTGATGCCTATTTTCTTGGGTTCTTTATATATGTTGAAAATCAGCCCTCTGTTAGATGTGTGTTGGGTATGATTGCTTGTTTTTTGTTCTAGGCCTTTCAGGTATCTTGTTATGTTGCTAGTATGACATCTTTCTAATTTCTTTATGAAGATACTTAAAACTTTCCTCTTAACACTGCTTTTATTACGTCTCATAAGTTTGGGTAGTATGTGTATTTATTTTTATTCATTCTAGAAAGTCTTTAATTCCTTTCTTCATTTATTCCTTGACTCAGTGGTGATTAGGCAGACAGTTATTCAGTTTCCATGGGTTTGCAGGCTTTCTGTTGTCTTTGTTGTTGTTGAAATTCATCTTTAACTCATGGTGTTCTGAGAGGATCAGGGGCTTATGTAAATGTTCTTGTGTCTTTTGAGAGTTGCTTTGTGACTCACTATAAGGTTAATTTTGGAAAGATTTGCTGGGAAGAAGGTATATTCTTCTGTGTTTGGGTGAAATGTTCTGTAGATATCTGTCAGACCCATTTGGTTCACAAAGCCTGTCAGCACTATTATGTCTCTTTTTGTTTTGTCCTGCTGACCTTTTGATTGGGTGGAGTGGGTTATTGAAGTCTCCCATAATCAATGTGTGAGGTTCAGTGTGTGATTTAAGCTTTAGGTATGTTCCTTTTACAAATGTGTGTGTCCCTGTGTCTGGGGCACAGATGTGAAGAACTGCATTGTCCTCTCAGTGGGTTTTCCCTTTAATGAGTTTAAAATATCCTTCTCTGTCCCTTTTGATTAATTTTGGAGGGAAGTCAATTTTGTTGGACATTAGAATAGCTGCATCAGCTTGCTTCTTAGGTCCATTTGCTTGGAAACTCTTTTTCATCCTTTTACCCTTAGACAATGTCTATGTTTAGTGTTGAGGTATGTTCCCTGTATGCAGCAAAGGGATGGATTGTGTTTCCATATTCATTCTGTTCATTTTACACAAGGCAAGGCTGGATCTAAGGACCCAGGGTAAGACACTACTCAATGCCAGCTAAGATTCTCTAAAGCTGACCCAACAGCTCCCAACTGCACACTCTCTCCTGACCTCCAAATTCCACACCACAACTTTGTCAGATAATTTCTACTATACTGAAGGCCACATTGTACTAGGAATCCCAGAGATCAAGCAGCACCCAGACACCTCAGTCAGGTTATTTTTAAAGGCCAAATACCTAAAGTAAACATTCTGTCTATGTGCAAACAGAATGTCATCTGGTACAAAGAAAGTTTTATTTGCAGAAACAGAAAAAGAATTGTTAAATTTATATAATACCAGGCAATGAAAAAATAATCACTAAGTAGACTTTAACATTTACAAATTCACTTTTGATATCTAGTTATCTTAATCACAGCAATTTAAAACTTTAAAACATATAGTTAGCAGTCAGTGTGACATTAGCCATCCCAATGTTTCAGGAGATAATTATAGGAGCATGGGTGACACAAAGTTTGGTGTACCTCCAAAAGCCAATGTCAGCATGAGTGAAGATAAGGAAACCTACATCTCCGGAGCTCCCTGCATATTGTGCAGCTTGTTTAACTGGAGGGTCTCCTCTGCTTTTGTTAATACTCATATGAAATTAGGTAGGACCCTTGTGAATTATATATGTTTCAGCATCTTCCTGGGTCTTTTGAAGTTTAGTTTAGTGCTGGTGACTTAATTATTTCTCTTCTAAAAGGCAATGTTCCAATTCAGAGGAACTAACTTTTCAACAGGAGGATAATTGAAAAATAAGAGAATGAGGTGCTTACTTCAACCACACCTTAGAAAATGTTTCAATAATGGGGATGTATACATTGAAATATTAAAGAAATATGAGGATGGTTCTGGTGAGAGAAGACTTTGACATACAGCATTTGGGGTGCACAGTTCAGCAAATGTTAAGAATAGGCTTTCTGAATGATATGAGCAGGAATGTAAGAAAGTCAATTTTGACCGGGCGTTGGTGGCGCACGCCTTTAATCCCAGCACTCGGGAGGCAGAGCCAGGCGGATCTCTGTGAGTTCGAGGCCAGCCTGGGCTACCAAGTGAGCTCCAGGAAAGGCGCAAAGCTACACAGAGAAACCCTGTCTCGAAAAACCAAAACCAAAACCAAAAAAAAAAGTCAATTTTGGGGTAATTGAGTGTGAATATGATCAATATATATCTGAAATGGTTTTGAAACCCATTATGTAGTATAACATTATTACATATTAGTAACATACACTAATAAAGAGTGAGCCTCTTGTTGATCTGCAATTGTGAGATACTCAACATTATTACAGCTTCAAGTACATCAAGAACTTATAGCCTGTGAGATTGTAGAGGTCTGCCAGAGTGAAACTAAGCCAAAAATTTTAATTTCTGTTGAGTGGGTAGTGAGGACCTTAACCTTTGTAGGTAAAGGAAAGGCACTTTCAGAACCATATTAGAATAATGAAGCATGGTCCCAAAGTTAGAGACCTCTGTCTTCACATTCCAGCTATTGTTTCACTGCGTCTACTGGTCTTCACTTGAGAAAGGACTGTGGTCTCCACAGAAGAGTTCCTCAGATCTTTCTTTGAGAACTCATGGGATGAAGAAGATCTTTCATTTCAGCTTAAGATTTCCTGACTTCCATGTACACACTGGGATCTGTGGAAAATTCCTTGGGACTCTGGGAATTGGCAGTGGTCAATTTTTGTTTGAAGATCATGTGATCAAATTTTAAGTATGTCACCTCCTGCACTTCTTCTCTTTCAGGGTCCTAGAAAGAGGTAAACGTCAAGTGATGTTGTGTGCACACATTCTTGCAGAGGATGAAGGACTATTAGACTGTGTGGAAGAGGGCAGACTCAGGATATTACCTGACTGTTCAGTGTTGTTCTCACGTCAGAGTCTTGGTCCATGATGACTGCATTTTAGGGGACAGAAGTAATTAAACACACATAATAAAGTACTTCTGCACTCTCATTTCAAATCAAAATTACTAGTGAGAGATATGGGAGATATGGTAAAACCCAAGGTTGCTCACCCACTTCAAATTAGAACCTGATTTTCTGCTGTTTTATGTTCACATTCCCATTCTACAATGCTGTACCCTAGAAATTCTTTCTTCAGCACATACTCTCTGCCCTCCTCCTTCCCTCCCTCCCTTCTTCCGTTCCTCCTTCTCTCCCTGCTTCCCAATCTCTCTCTCTCTCTCTCTCTCTCTCTCTCTCTCTCTCTCTCACACTCTCTTGTTAAACCTTCTCCTTGATATTAGTGCATGCTTTGGATGCGAGGATGCAGAAGATGCATTGAGGAATTATTCAGTGATCTGAAAACTGTGGGGAATAGCATGGGCTGTGGATTTTCTCTAGAAAGCTCTTCCTTAGTTTCCCTGTCTTGGTCAAAGTATTTTTTCATAAATTAAGAATACACACCTCTATTTCTCTGGTCTTGTTTTCTCACACTACTCAGATGACCTTCACAGGCTTGTTCCTGAGACTTACTCTTTTTGGCAGAGCAAAAAGAAAAAAGGAGGAGGATGAGGAAGACAAGGATCATGGTCACTGACAGTCCAATCAGTATATGCAGGTTCCTGTGGGTATCTGGATGAAGATGTGAACCAAATAACAGGTAAATCTTAGTATCCCCATTTTTACAGATTGCATAGTATTTATCGATTGATGGATAATTGACATAATATTGCTTTAGGACAAGAGTCTTGATAGAGAACCCACTAATAATATTCTGCTCAATGGAAATCATATTAAATGGACTTCTCATGAATTATTCTTATACCCATATATGAATATATTTCTCAACTCTCACCAGAGGAATCTACATTTGTGATAGATGGTGATTAATTCAGATACCAACAACTGGGCAAGTTGTGGAGATGAAGAGACTATAGAATTATGGCACTAAATGAGATGTTTCCATCTCAAATCCTTCTCCAAATGTTCAGCATCATTGTGAAAGATATGGAAGAAGAGACTTCAAAAAGAGGCTATGGATAACTGTAAGAAAGCTGTCTTCTGTACACTGAGGGCAGGTGAATATGCCCAAGAATGGTGCAAGTTCAAGCATGACCAAATCCCAGCATGGAGGGTGGAGGTGGACATGATGTCCCACCCCTAGTCAAGGGGCTATAGGCTATTGGTGACTGTTGGTAGAATGAGTGTCAGTGTTAGGAGTGTTGTTACTAGTAAATTGACTATGCTCCAGCAGAAGTCCACACATCCAGGAATATATTGGTATTATGCCAGTGGCAGAAAACTGCAGGACACTAGGTTCAAATCATGTTTAGTAACTCAGTCTGAGATTGATATCAGTGCTCATTAGGTCTGCTTTGCTTCTGTAACACCTTGAACTAAACGTTTAATTCTCTTGTAGGGAAAAAGTGAAGTCAAGTCTCATCTGTCAGAAGTAGTATTTTTAACATAAAATTTCCCCTTCTGCTCACTTGTTTCCTTCTTCAGGCCCTATCACTTCCTCTCCAGGAGGAACAGAGCTAGAATGAGCACTTCATTGATCCAGAGAAGGGAGTAAAATTTACTTCTTTTCACTCACAGAGGTCTCAGGTGCAGAAATTAGAGAGGAATAATCCTTATATACCCCATGCTGCTCCTAAGTAACATCTAATGTTGAAGAGTTCTTTAATCAGAGGGGAGATGATGATGATAAGAATACAGAGTCAGGAAGGAGCTGAGACAAAAAAAACCAAAGGGCTTTTGGTCCCTAAGCTCCTACAATAGAAGAGGAATCAGTTACTCACCGGTTGTGGAGTCTGGTTCTGTGCATGAAGTGCAGTTTCTTGTTGAGTTAACTAGAGAAGGGGACAGGAGAGGGAGACAGTTAATCAGAGGCTGTCTGCCTTCCCCTTAAGGAAAGTGTTTTAAATTTGGACAGTTGCCACCACCCACTCCACCTCCTAGTGCTGAGCCTGTAGAGTTATAGGATGACATTTAGTGGATTGCTTCTAGGTGTTGGCTCTCTCCTTGAATTTCAAGTTTTGATGATTCACAGGAAGGCTGTGGGAAGATCTATGTGAGCAAGAGTCCAGGAAGGCTGCTCCATCTCTGCTCTGCCCAAACTGATATGAACCTCATCCTTAATGAGTCTGGCCAGACCCATTTTTATATCTGCCTCTGTACATAGATATCCCAGTGTGGATGCAAAGTCATATAAGGAGTTTTTGGGAGACTCCCTGTCTGTTATTTTGTAATCTGCTACCAAGTCCCAAATTCCATGTTTTTTACAAAAGGTTTTCAGTTGAAATACGATTCTTTCCCTTCCCCCTCCCTTTCCTCTCTCCAGTACCTAGCAGCAACTCTTCCTTCAAGCTTTCTCATATCCAAATACCACTCTTAAGTTGATAGCCTCCTTTTCATTGAAAATTATTGTTATGTGTATGTCTAAAGATATGCATATTCACATGTATATGTACACATGTCATATACACATACATATATACATACATGTACACATACATCACATATGTATACACACATATACAATGTAGCACACACATGTGACATTAGGACTCACAGCATTCCTACTCTGTAGCTCTCCATGCTACTTTCTCTTTATCATCAATTGGAGGATTCTGAGACATGGCTTCAGGATTTCTTTAGTCACAAGGTATGAGATATATATGAAGTTCTCTTACCTGTGACAGGAAGGTACAAGGGGTCACTTGGAGAGGACCACACATGGGAAGAGTTCCTGAAAGAGCCATAGCATCTATAGTTCCCTGCCTGGACCACAGGACCAAGATGGAAGTTGGCCTGGAATGTCCCATTGTGGTTCTGCACTGCAGGCAGCCCATGTTCCTTGGGTACCCCTTCCCTGGACAGATGGAACATGTCAAACTGAAGGTCAGACACACAGGACAAGGTCACGTTCTCTCCTGACATCACCACAGGGCCCATCAGGGCTGACAGAGAAGGTTTATTGTATAAACCTGGAAGAAAAGAGGAAGAGACAGTTAGTTAGTTATCAGTGTTCATTCACTTCTAAGTGTTCTCTCTACCTGCTTCCATTTCTTTGATCTCTCTCTGCCTCATACCATCTCCTTCTCTCTATTTCTCCATTTTTCCTCTCCCCTCTTTCTCTCCTTCTCTCTCTGTGTTTCTATGTTACCATCTTTAGTCTATGACCTCACTCTGTACTCAAATATTTTTGCCAATTTTTGCCTGATGACATTTTCTGCCTCTATTTGCACGGGTTCATACCATCTGTCTTTTAAAGTTTGTTTTTATGAGCATTATTAATTTTATTTAGCAATCAACTTCATTATGAAATATTCCTATGCATACATAATATATTTTTATGCTTGTTTTAAGTTTTTAAATTGAACTATATATCATTTAATGTTTTTAAAAATTGTTGTTACATATATAATTATAGATGTATGATATTTACCATATTAAGGCTAGTATTCTTTATTGCCCTTCAACTTCCAATAATCACATTCATTTTACCAATTTGTCTTCTCTATATTTCAACTTTTCCAAATGTTTTGCAAGTCAATGGGTTCAATTAGAGTTACTCTTGATGTTGTTTTAATTAGCATACCAAGTAACAGTCTTCATCATGACATCCTCATGCAGCTCCTTTTGTTCATTTCCTCCTCTTCCCTCCTTGTACAGCACTGCTGATCTCTCTCCTCCCCTCATTTCCTCCTCCATGTCACACGTCTCTCATTTCTTTCCCATCCCTTTCTATTAAATTTTTCTTCCTCTCATGGTCACTTGCTAATTTCATGACCTAACACTTTGCCATCCTATGTATAATAAAAATCCAGAATCTAATATCATCCTGTTTTTCATTTTTGTATCCTTTTACATATTTGTGTTAATTAATCTCTCTTTTCAAAGTCCAGAATATTCCATGAATGTGTATATTTCTCTTGAACAATGGCCATGGTCATCTTCCCTCTCTTGTTCCTCTCAGTGTGTATATTGTTCAAGTGTGATCTGTCATCGCCCTCCCAAGCACTTAGTTCAGAATATGGTTTTGCTTCTACCTTTATAAGACTTCTACCAAGAGAGCCAGACATATCACGTGTCTGACAAGCTCTGCCTTGACATATTTAACATCTGCTATAGTTTTTCCATCTCTGCTTTCAAAGTTTCCATCCAGGCTTCTGTCTTTTTGTAGTTTTTTTTCTTAACACACATTCCATATTTACTAATTCACAGTCTTTTCTGGTTTCCACCTGTGTGAAGGCATAAGGATTCATTAAAACCAGCCCAATTATGTATTTGGACTCAGGTCAGACACATGATCTGTCTGGCTGCCTTGACAGACTTCTTATAGAGATAAAAATCAAAATTTTTCTGAATGTTAGTAGAAAGATTTCATTCTCTCTGGTTCATATTCTGCTCACCCAATCATCATTTTCTGTGTATCTCTACTTATGAATCCTTTGCACCTTCTTGTATCTCTGCATTATGTTATAACCAAGGGGCTGTTCTTATATATTACTTTTCATTGTCTATATCAGTAAAATACTCAACAAGGTTGCCTTCATGTAAATTTCCCACACTCATTTTCTTGGGCCTCCCCACAGCTTTTAGTGTATAGAATATTTTTCTGTATCACAAAGAGAATGAAAAGTGTGTATGCACCCTCTTACCTGTGATCTTTATATCAGTGGGGTCACTAGAGTCTGACCACTCATATGGTGAGTGATTGTAAGAACCATAGCATGTGTACATCCCAGCATGAGCAGGTGTCACAGGACCTATTGAGAATTTGGCCAGGGAACCCCCATGATGATGTTTAGCAGAAAACTCGAAGGAGTCCTTGATTGCTTCATTTTTATGTGATGTCAAAATGAAGGTTTCAAACATAATCTCTGATTGACACTCCAGTGTCACCTTCTCTCCTAAATTCACCAGGGGAGTTTGTAAGGCCAAGAGGAAAGGCTTCCTGTAGATTCCTAAAAATAAAGAAATTGTATGAACCTGATCAAAATCTCTGTGTCCTTGAAGACCTATGGTTCTCCCTCAATTGGTCTATGCTCCTGTTAGTGCTCCAGTGCACTTGTTCTTGTCTATTTCAAATTTGGACACAGACTCCTCCATCTTTCTGTGTCCATTTCCTACTTATCTAACTCTCGGATTATCACAATATTTTCCCACTGGCTTGTTGCAAGAATGTGTCTTTTAAACTCTTTGTTTCCCATAGGCCCTATTGTCTTTTTCTAAGATTGGGGAGTGCAGGAAACATGGCAAGGAATTAGTATTGAACATAGTTATTAGGGAAACACTTCAGCCCTCTCTATGGTTCAAATCACTATAAGGCATTCCTGATCCGGAATCATGAACAGTGTTTCCTACAACATGTTGATGAATTAGCATCTGGGCTTTACTGCTCTCAGAGCATCCCTTCCATGCTTCTAAATTTGCCATTGACATGAGTTCCTATTTTATTTTCCAATTGCTAACATAACAAATTACCACAAATTACATTCTTAAAAAGAGTACAAGTATTGTGGAGATCAGAATTCTTAAAAGCCCAAATGGCATCAGGGATAGTTACTACAGAAATCCCTAGGAAAGTATCCATTTTTTTTGCCTTCCAGCTTCTAGAGCCTCATGTATTCCTTGACACTCAAACCCTTCCTCCATGTTTAGAGTTTGTGACACGGTGTTTCCCTCATGATGATTTGTTTTGCTCACAAATGGATTTTTCCCTATTTTGATATATAAACACTTATAGTTCTACAGACTTGGAATAATTCAGGATAGTCTTGCATCCTGATATCAACTTGTTAACATCTGAGTTCCATCTTTCAGCCCAACTTTTCCTTGACTTATTTAACACACAGGAAGCCTTAGGGACTAGAACAATGCATGACCTTGTATATCTTATTATGCCCAGAACATTATATATTTCTCTGTGTTGAATATTCCTTCATAAATTCAAACTTCTTACTAACACTGAAAATTCCAGGGTTGGGAGATTTGGGGAAATGAAAGGCACTCAAAACATCATCTCTAACCTGAAATTATGATCGTCACAGGATCGCTTTTGGCTGAAATTTTATAAGGGTAATGATAATTAAAACCATGGCATCTGTATGTCCCTGCATGTGCTGATGTCACAGAATCCAAGACAAATTTCTTCTGGAATGGTATTCCCAGGATCTGAGGTATAGGATTGCCATGTTCTTTGTACAACTTGAATGTGTAATAGTTACTATGAGAGTCACATCAAAGTTCCACATGCTGTCCAAAAGGAACGATATAGCTTGGCCAGGCAGAGAGTGAAGGCTTTTCATGATATCCTGCAGAGGAATGCACAGAGAAAATATTTAATGATGCTCCTTCATCTCTGAGAGCTGAGACTCCAATTTTGTCTTTTTGGGGTCCTTTGTATAACACTTTTCTCTGAATTGATACATTCCTGCTTCAATGTAACAGTCTGAGATGTTCAAGAGATTCAGAAAGTAAACAAACTTTCTATGTCGTGCAAAGGTGAAACAATCAAGAGTCATCAGTGGCCCTTTCCAGATCTATAGAAAGAGTAAGACCCTGGATCAGCTGAGCTCTGAGTGCTAATGTCGAAGAGCTGTTGGGCTGCCTGCAAGTTGTGCACTAAGCTCCAGGGTTTTGGCTTCATGATAATCACTCATATTGGGGTGTGCTTTAAGTAAGGTTTGAGTCACCCTAGCTCTATGAGTAACCGGTAATTCATACTGCTATCAGCAACTTAATAAACCAATAGATTCACAGAGTTATGCTTTGGCACAATCACTGTTTGGTCTGCCATGGATTTCTTTCATGAGTTGAGTAGATTTGTATGTATTGTGCACAATAGGGTCATTTTGAAGTGATGAGTGTGAAAGACTGTGGTTTTTTTGAATAAGTTATGGTCCCCATACACTCATGTGTTTTAATGCACAGCACATAGGGAATGTCACTAATAAAAAGTTATGGCCTCATTGGAATAGTTGTGGCCTTGTTAGAGGAAATATGTCACTGTGGATGCATGCTTTGTGGTCTAGTATGCTCAAGCTATTAACAGTGTGAAACACAGTCTCCTTCTTCTGCCAGTGGATCAAAATGAAGAAATCTCTCTCATCATCATCATGACTACCTACACACTGCTAGGTTTTCTACCATGATTTTAATGGACTAAAACTCTAAACTGTAAGTCAACCCAAATCAGATGTTTTCCTTTATTAGAATTTCCATGGTTGTGGTGTCACTTCACAGCAATAGAAACCTTAAGACAAAGTCTGTGTTATCCAACATACCATATTTATGATATATCTTTCATGTTAAGATATTCTAACTGAGAATTTTGAGTTTGGAATCATGAAGTAAATTTCATCATGAAAATATTATAATTAAAAAGAAATTATACCAGAAGTGTAGCAGGAAAGGTTAATGTCATTGAGATGATAGATCACAATTGATGCCACCAAGGGAGCAGAAAATGGCAGTTCTTGATTCATCAATTCTAGAAATCTAAAAATATTCAGATTATAAGTATATCATGAATATTCCAAAACTCATGGATGATGGAGAGATAACTGCCAGGATCACAGAATTGAGAAGATCTATAACAATGATGAGGAATGAGTCTTTTGAACTACTTTGCCCCTCATGTACTTTGTAAAAATTTTTATTCACAGAGTTTATACAGGGTCATGTTTCCACACTAAGAGTGATAAGCTAGAGGCTGATAGATACTTCCTCGATCATTTCAAGGCTCATTTTATGTTAAATATTGGGAGTCTAGTATAACTCAGCAACTTGTTTATTTGTATTTAGAATTGATTTGACTCATAATGGCCAGCCCATGAGTCTTGTTGATTTATCTGTATCCAGCTTGTGGATATTTCCTGAGGAATTAGACAATAGCTAGTCTGTATTCACGGCTATGTAGAGTCCAGGCTATAGTACCAGTCAGCTCTGGTGGACATCTTGCAACATGGCCACCCAGCAGCCATCATAGACACCAGCCAGAGACTATTCTTTATTGCAGAGTGTTCTGAGGCCTCTTAAAACAGCAGGAAGTACATCCCGCAACAGCATCTGATCTCAAAGTACAGGAAGGAACCCAGCCGAACTATAGAAGCTGACACCAAGTGCAGCCTGTCCAGGGTTGCTACAAGTTGACCTGACTACTATCACCAGTTATACTAAATAGTAAAGGTCTATTTAGCAACAGTGAACTCCTCTACATGGCAGAGGAGTTCATTATTATTAGTGCACAGGCCCCCAAGTGTAAGAGCATACGCATGAAAATCAGAGACGTAAAACATTACAGGGAACAATGGTGAGGCTCAAGAAGAAAACAAAAAAAGGAGAACTATGAACCCCATGATGAATAATTTCTAGAGTGTTTTTAATTACAGAAGTATAAGAAACCACCAACAAAACCTGAGCAGTATCTGCTGCTCATGTACAGGCCAGAACAGTCAGAAGAACAGGTGAAGGCCATACCAGCATGAAGAACAGATAGGCTGCCCTCCACCACATGTAGCTCTCTAACTCATTAGGTTCAGTTTCCCAAGACTCAATATGCTGCCACCCTTCATGACCTACCATCCAGTAAAACTTTCAATCACCATATATGGGAAAAGCAACATATTCCATGAAAAACTCAAATTCAAACAATATCTATCTCGAGATCCAACCCTACAGAAATACTAGAAAGACATTTCCATCCCAATAACTTTAATTACACCATGTAAAAACAGGAAATAAATAATTTCACACTAGTAAAGGCAAATAATGGAAGAACATGTATGTTCATGTACTTGCCAACACACACATACACACACACACACACACACACACATACACACACACA
>CABHPH010046531.1:0-19449 GCA_902168325.1 Peromyscus nudipes | reverse complement strand
GGAGGGGGGGGGGAGAGCCGTTCCCCGCGAGCCACAACCCCCCCCCCCCCCCCCCCCCCCCCCGTGTATCCTACAACACTCTCTGAGAACAAACCTTGTCTATTTCGGACTAGTTTACGTTCCCCCAGAATTCAATTCCTAAAACCCTGCAGTAACGTAACAGTTGACTAGATGAGAACACCAGGTCCTAATGAAGGTGCCTGTGTTAAAATGTGGCTACCAGTTTAGGACCCTCATGTAATTTGCCTGGAATTCTTATTTTAAAAAATGGGAATTAGGAGGCTGGGGATAGCTCAGAGATATAAGATACAGCTATGAGAAAGCACAGAGGCTAACAGCTGAAAGTGTGAGGGCCTGAGTTCAAATTCCCAGCACTGAGGTAAGAAAAAGAAAGAAGTCAGGAGGCATGACTGTGCATGTCTGTCACCCCAGCATTGCGAGGGGGGAGACAGGTGGATCCCCAGAGCTCACTGGCCAGCCAGTCTAGTGGAAGTGTGAACATCCAGTTTCCTGAGAGACTCTCTCACTAGTGGAAGCAATAGAGAAAGACACCTTATTTTCTGCTCTGGCCCTTGAGCAAGTGACCCACACACTCATGTATACACATTGCATGCACATATATGGCTCTCCTCCCACAGCACACACAGGAAGTAGGAATTTGGATACCCAGAGAGACACCCAAGATCCTGCATGGAGGAAAGACCACAAGAATTCACCAGGGAGAGGCTACCTAAAATCCAGGGAGTTCAGAAGGACTCAAGTTTGGATTTCCGGTATGAAAATGCATTTTTTTTTCATTTAAGCTACTTGGTCTCTGACGTTTTGTTCCAGCATCCGCATTAGCCAGCGGTTCATTGCTGTCATATGATTTAAACAACTCACAGGAGGAAGGAGTTCTAGGCCGAGCATCATGGCAGAGGGGTGTGGCAGAACAGAGATGGTCGCCACATGGCAGCCAGGAAGCAGAGAGAATTCACAAACGTTTCTGGACAAGGTCTATCTTTCCAGGGTATGCCCCATGATGTACTTCCTCCAATGGGGACCCCTTCCTATTTTCTTCCACCTCCAATAACGCCATCATGTTATGGATCCATCAAGGGATTCAGCCATTGATCAGGGCAGAACCGTCAGGGTTTGATTATTTCTCTAAAGCCCATCAGCTGGAAAGCAAGCCTTAAACACATGAACTGTCGAACAATAACACAGGCGAGAAAATGAATACAAGAGCTAATGTAAAGTGCAATGGCTAAAGTGAAGAAACACCATCCGGTGTTGTACCAGCGCTCAGCTTCTGGTGATGGAAAAGCAGACGGCGAGGCAGGTTTGGGGCTGCATGGCCGTGAAGCTCCCAGATGATCTGCACACACTGGGGTTGGAGAGTGGCTGAGCATGTGACTGGGTTATCTCACTGGGTTATCTCACTCTACCCCACTCCCAGCTGCACTAGCAGCCTCCCGCCTTAACCAAGAAAGAACCAGTAAGCCACCTGGGTCGGTTATTTTGATCCAGACTAATCCACCTTGATTAGCACATTCATGTCTTCATCTTGATCAGGTTTGGACACAGAAGTGGCCAGGAGGAAGAGACTCCCAAGGTTTAATTGTGAGAGGGAAAGAGGCAGGGGCCAAAGACATTTCCAGGACAGTGCTGAGATCCTGAGACAGGGAGCTGGGTGGACCTGGGGATGCAGCAGGCATTCTCTCCTGAGTTCTTGGTGTCCATATCCAATTTAATGAATGACAAGTGGACCAACCTGGCAAGGATGCTGACGCTACTGATAACAGGATGGGCACCAGTCAGGACCTCATTTGTGCTTTACTGCATAGGAAGACCCAGGGCAGGAGAAGAAGGGAAAGCTGCCAGACAGTCCTACACCCCGTCGCTGGTAGAGAGGGCAAAGCTGGCTTAGAGAGCCAATGGGCTTATGGAATGGACTGCCAGCATTCTCGTCCAGTGAGTCTCCAGGTCAGGTTTGGCTGAAAGCGTGACATGCAGACGCCAGGTTACCAAGTTAGATATTTTATTAACTTTAGGTCTCGGCTTAGAATAACTCTGTGCTCTGCTTTAAGATGAGATGATGTGGGACTCCTGGAGCCTCTGACTCTTCCCAGGAAGTGTGAGCCTGTGACAATGATGGATGGGAGTGAGACTCAGCCATCCTGCCTGCTTGCTTTGTGTGTCCCTGCAGGAGGGGATGGGATTGGTCACCTGTCACCTCAAAGGCCTGCCCTTGTGGTCTTTGTCCTAATAACTAAGGCAGGTTATGCAAGCCTTTCAGAAGCATCCATTCACTTGCTAAGCAGTGTGAATTGATTATCTGATGTGGGACTCATCCTTGTGGGGCTTCGGCAGTCCATACAGTGTCCACAAGGTGTGGAAGGATGCTTTCAGGCAGACTTTGTAGAATGCCAGGTTAGGAAGCTGAGAAGGAACCACATCATTTAGAGATCCAGGCATGCGGTGAGATTCCCTGGACTTCCCCTGGTGGGGAGATGGCAGACCAGTGAAAACAGTGTGCATTTGGAGGGTTGGATTCATGCAGAAGGAGTGGCTCTTGGTCATGTGACATTCCTTCTGCTTTAGTGAAGAAAGAAAGAGGTGTTTGAGATGTTGGGGTTTGGTACCCGATTTAAAGGTTTTCTTATTTGTATATAGCACCACTAAGCCATGTGTGGTTGGCATCTTGGGGAACAGAGGTGGTGAGTGGTGGAAAGCAGAGAATGTCAGGTGTAACATGAATTGCTAAATGGTATTATAATAAAAAAATTTCTGGTGCCAGATATTGGTGTAAATGCTGAAAGATCAGAGAGACAAAGGAACAAGCCACCTCTTACCTCTAGGACTCCTCAGCCTGAAAAGCCTCAGCCAACAGTCCTCTAGCCAAATGAGCTTCCTCACCTGAAAAGGCTTTAGTTCCTGTCTCCTCACGCCTTATATACCTTTCTCCACCCACCCATATCATTTCCTGTCTCAACTTTCCTAGTGCTGGGATTAAAGGCGTGTGACTCCCAAGTATTGGGATTAAAGGTGTGTGCCACCACTGCCTGGTTCTGTTTCTCTCCTAGACTGAGTCAATCTCATGTAGTCCAGGGTGGCTTTGAATTCACAGAGATCCAGATGGATCTCTGCCTCCATCAGATTGACCTGTGGGTGATTTGTAGTTGATGTGGGAGGGCCCAGCCTAGTCTGGGTGGTGTCATCCCTAGGCAGATAAGCCATGGCTATCTAAGAAAAGTAGCAGAACATGAGCCTAGGGCAAGCAAGCAAGCAGCACTCCTCAGTGGTCTCCTCTTCAGTTTCTGCCTCTAGGTTCCTGCCTTGAGTTCCTGCCTTGGTTTCCCTCAAATAAACCCTTTGACAAGGTACTTGACCAAGGTATCTTACAGATGGGAGGGTTGGTTTTGGCTCACAGTTTGAGGTACAGATCATCATGGCGGGGAAGACAGGGCAGAGACAGGAACTCTCTGGTGGTAGCAGCATGAGGCAGCTGGTCACATCACATCACACCCACAGTCAGGAAGCCAAGGGAGAGGAATGTGCTGTGGGATGTTCTGTATGGCAAATGTGTTGCTAATAAAACACTGATTGGCCAGTGGCTAGGCAGGGAGTATAGGCGGGACTAACAGAGAGAATAAAAAGAGCAGGAAGGTGGAAGGAGACGCTGCCAGATGCTGCCAGCCAGCCGCCAGGACAAGCAGCATGTAAAGATGCCGGTAAGCCATGAGCCATGTGGCAAGGTGGATTAATGGATTAATTTAAGATATAAGAACAGTTAGCAAGAAGCCTGCCACGGCCATACAGTTTGAAAGCAATATAAGTCTCTGTGTTTACTTGGTTGGGTTTGAGCGGCTGTGGGACTGGCAGGTGAAAGAGATTTATCCTGACCATGGGCCAGGCAGGAAAACTCTAGCCACAGGAATGATGTTTTTTTTTCTTTTTATTCAGTCTGAAACCCCACCTAGGGGATGGTGTCGCCCACATGCAGGGTGGATCTTTCCTTCCCAGGAAACCTCTCTGGAAACTCGCACAGCTGGAGATGTGCCTATTGGGTGTTTCTATAAATCCACTCAAGTTGATACCAAAGATGAACCATCCTACTCCAGAAGGTTCTGGAGGGAATGGTGTTAACTTGCTTCAGTATTTTGTTTATCTAGCTCAATGTTCTATAACAAAAGCATAATTATGAACCTCAAATGTGGGTCAGGTATGTAACTGATGACCTGGGGGTCACAATAAACTTGAGAAGAGAGTCAGTTAATGTTAATTATGTATGATATTTAGCCCAGTAGGCCTGACATTTCATTTCAACACATTATCTAAATAAATAGATAATTGCTGAGATACTTTACACCCTTTTCTTCGAAACCTGTTGGGCTCATTATCTTGACGGCACAGCTCAGCTTGGAGGTGCCCTGTCCGAGATCCAGCAGCCCATGTGGCTAGTAGCTGTGGTGTTAAGGTACTGAGCCGGCTCCATTCAGTTCCAAGCACACATGTCTCTCCTTGATCTCTCCACTCAGACCACTGTCACAGCTGGGTTCTTTGCCAAATCATTTTCCTATGTGCAGGGCAAGACTAAAACAAAACAAGCTTAGTAGAGGACCTGAACCAGTATCCTTGGCTTCTCTGAAGCATTGATTGGCCCAAGATGCTGATTGAGGGTACAAATGAGCAATACTTGGGTTAAGAAATCTCCATTTTTAGGCTGCTGGTAGGTTGCCCATATTCCCAGGGAAAAGGTGGGCCCACACTCATGCTCATACAAGCCACACTAACTGGACTTAATGAGTTATAAAAAAGACATGAAGGTGGGGTGCAGAAGAAATGGGGGGTTCCTAAGTAGATTTAAGCAGATAAGATGAAGATACAATGTATACATCCCTGAAATTGTCAAAGAATAAATTTTAAAAATTCACAAAAAAAGAAAAAAATCTCTTTTAAAATGACTTATGTGTGTTGCTAGCTCAGTGTGTTTCTGGCTGTTAATAAAATTGATCTCAAAGCAACACTATAGTAATACTAAAAATGAGAACGTAAACCCTCTACTATAAGCAAAGGGAAAACAAAATAAAACATAAAAATGATAAAACTTGGTGTTGATAAAAAGATGGGAAAGTAGTTAAAGGATTTTGGTTGATGCATGAAGTTCTTAAGGATAGTTTCATAAAATGTGAGCTTTCAACACATAAATAATTAAAAAAATTCAGAATGTGTCAGTTTGCTAAGAATTTTTGAATATATAGAAATTGTGTTCTAATATATTTAAAAAAACTTTGGTTTCTATCTTACTGAAAATTAATCTTCCTTATGTTTTTTTTTTCTTTTTTTCACTAAAATATTAAAGTTCTTGCTCCAGGGGCTGGGCATGATGGTGTATACCTTTAATACCAATACTCAGAGGCAGAGGCAGCTGGAATTCGGTGAGCTAGAGGCCAGTCTGGTTTAGGTAGAGAGTTTCAGGCCAGCTAGGGCTATGTCGTGAAACACTGTCACAAAAGAAAACATTCTTGCTTCAGTAGGAGAAAAAAAAAAGAAACCTTTGTCTTTGAGAAGATTGCAAGTAAGAGATGAGCTCCCAGCATCTCTCTGAGAGGCCACCGCATCCTTCTGTCCGGGCAAAGACTGATCACCGCATCCTTCTGTCTGGGCAAAGGCCGATCACCTCCCTCCCCGTGCCCCACAGCGGTGCCGCTGCTGAGGAGTCGTACTTCAGATGCTTTGGGGTCAGATAGGCCACTGGTCCTACCTCTCTCAGTGGTGTAAGCCTGGGCAAGTGACTTCACATCTCTGTCGTTCATTACCTTGGTCTACAGCAGTGGTCCTAAACCTTCCTAATTCTGCGACCCTTTTTAATACAGTTCCTCATGTTGTGGTCACCCCTCAACCCCAACCATAAAGTTATTTCTGCCTCTGTTATGAATCAGAATGTAAATATTTTTTGGAGATAGAGGGTTGACAAAGGGGTTGTGACCCATGGGTTGAGAACCAGTAGTCCTCTGTCCAAACAACCCAGCTACTCTTTTTTTTTTAATTTGGTTTTTTGAGACAGAGTTTCTCTGTTTAGTTTTGGTGTCTGTCCTAGATCTAGCTCCATAGACCAGGCTGACCTCGAACTCACAGAGATCCGCCTGGCTCTGTCTCCCGAGTACTGGGATTAAAGGCATGCGCCACCACCGCCTGGCCCCCCAGCTGCTCTTTATGTGATTATTACTTGAATGAATGTCTCTACCAGGCTGTATAGAGCAGAAGCCTAGCAGGTGGCAGCTACTGTCCCACACCTGGTGAGAAGCAGGTTAGAGAATAAAGAAAGGCAACGTGCATCTGTGCTGACCCTCCAGGCCCAGAAGGGCGATAAGATGATGAGATGAGAGGTCTGTGTTCTGTGAGTGATGGAGCAGCCAGAAAGGCTGGCTCTCTACTCTGACATATCACGAGTCTCCAATCCAACAGCTCCTGGGAGCAAGGGGAAGCAGGAGCTGCCAAGCTCTGTGTGCAGATCTGGCAGCTTCTGTACAGAAAGAGCCCCGAGGGCGCCCCATGGAAATGTGAGTCAGAAGTTGCAGGAAGCTGCTTTAGCGGGCACTAGAGTCCTGTTGCTCCGGGCGGCCACCCAGTTGCACCTGGAGCCACGAACTGTCCTTTTAACCATCGACTAGAAAGACGACACTGACGGTCTCAAAACTGAAGGATGACCACCCACGCTGGGAGAGAGATCACTTTCCCAAGACGTCTTGAAATGAGAAAAACAGACCGGAAAGCTGGATTCAAAAAGACGACACGTGCCTGGGCCCTGGGGTGAGACCTGATATCCCTGCTACTTAGGAAGCTGAGGCAGGAGGATTGCAAGTCCAAGAGCTTTCTGGGTCACAAAGCAAGTTCCAGGTCACCCTGGGGGAACTTAGTGAGACTCAGTCTCTGAACTAACAAATGAAATCTAGAAAAAGGGATGGGGATGTAGCTTGGTGGTAAAATGTCTTCCTTGCAGGCAAGAGGTCCTGGGTTCAGTCTTCAACAACACACACACACACACACACACACACACACACACACACACACACACGAACTGAGATCTTCAGCTCCAAGGGCTGGGATATGTTAATGGCTCAGTGGTAGAATACTGTTTAACTTGCAGAAGGCCTTGGATTCTACATCCAGAAAAGAAGTTAGTAGCAGCCCCTATAAGTGGCTCAGAGAAGGAGAGGAGATTGTGAGGGAAAGAAAAAGGGTTTTAAAATTCAGGGAAAGAATTTTAAAGGTTCGCGGAGTGGGTCCAACCTATCCACACAACGTGTTCACATCGGTTATTTTGCTTTTTCTCAGGTGGCAGAACTCCAACTCCAATAACCAAAGACACACATCCTTAAAGGATCCACCAGAAACTCCACGCTCAGGACTTTGCTCTGCCCAAACTGTTTCTCTCCTTGGACTACTGACTAGGGAGGCGAGGCCGTGAGTCTCAGGCGGGCTCACACGGGGCCACCTGCCGAGCTCTGGGTAGTTGTATTCAAAGTGGGAGGGCGGGAGAGTGGTTCTTCCTAGAAGGAAGGGAACACTGCCAGGAGAAGGTAAGGAGGAGTGGGTTGCATTTCTTGCTTCACAGGTCTTGAGGGCCTTGCTTCTCATCCCTAGGATCCCCAGAACAGTTGAAAACCATACAACCGCATCCCACTCCTCCTCCTCTGAGATGCTGTGCACACAGACTGGGACCAAACAGGAGACATAACATACAGTCCCGGGTGCTCATTATTTATGGATTCTGCACTTTTGAATTTGTCTACTTGTTAACATTTATTTGCAACTCAAATTGATACCTCTTGCGCTTCTGAGGTCATTATTAGCAGACATCGGCAAGGAAGTGAAAAGCGTCCTTGCATTTTCTCAGCTGAGGCCAAAGGTCAGGTCCTGTCTTTCTGTCAGGCGGCATAATGTTTCCAGTCTATTAGTGTTCTGGTTATTTTTTGTTTTGTTTTGTTACATTGTTGTTACTGATTTTGCTGTTTAAAACTGTCTTCCAGAAAGGGCTAATGAGCTATTTGGTGTTTCTAGCACAGGAAGGTTTATGGAGGAAATATGTGTGTTAAACACACCTCCTGCAGGCATTTCATACACTGCAGTTGGCCATTCATGCTCATGAATGAAAAATAGACATTAGAGCTGGGAGCTGGCTCAATCAGCACACTCTTGTCCAGCACAAGGACCTGGGTTTGATCCTCAGAACCCATATGATGTAAGCCAATGTGGAGGTGAACACATGAGATCCCAGAGCTAGGGAGCTGGAGACTGGGATGGGCTGCCCAGCCAGCCTAGCTAGCCTACTTGGCAGATTCCAAGCCACTGAGCAACCCTGTTTCAAAAAGAAAACAAATAAACAAGAAGATGGCGCTGAGGAATGACAGTTGAAGCCGACCTCTGACCTCCACACACTCACATACGTGTGCACAACCCACATGTACACCTGCAAACACACATACACATGTGCACACACCCCCCACATGCACTACATACATATGTATACACACATGCACCTGCACAAATAGTGTCCATTAACCAGAGGATACTCAACAGAAACTTAAAGACACGTGTTGACTTGACATGCGTTGATGGCTTCCCTGAATCCCTCCGAGCTTGGACTGCTCTTACTCAGGTCGTTGGTTCAGCATTCGCTCAGTCTTCTCAGTGATTTCGCAGGATCACTGCAAACTGAGAGGATCTGTCCCTCAGAGCCTCTGATTCACCGGAACTTGAACTCCGGAGTCCATTACATTCTCCTTCTGCCATGGGAGAAGAAACTCCCCTACCCATGAGAGAAACGGGGCGGGGGGGGGGGCAGAAGAGAAGAAACTGAGAGAGAAGTGGAAGAAGCAGAGAAGCTGTAGAGCTGAGGGCTCCTAGACACCTTCGGCCTGTCACACTGGAGACGTTGGCCGTCACCCAGGATTCACATGGTGGGGCGAGACCCTTAACCTCCTCGCACACTGTACCCTAGCCACAGCTCCAAAGACGCACAGCCTCAAGCCAGGCGCTTCAGCTGAAATCTGGGAGAAGCAGCAACTGCTTTGCAAAGGTTGCTCTGCAGGGTGTGGAGCCAGTGCAGCCTGACTTGGGAAGTATGGAGGCCGGAGAACACTGATAGGTAGAGATTACAAAACTTAACAATGCAGATTTGTTCTACTTACCATCCAAAAGTTTATCAGCTGGGCGGTGGTGGCGCACGCTTTTAATCCCAGAGTTCGGGAGTCAGAGGCAGGCAGATCTCTGTGATTTGGAGGCCAATGTGTCTATATAGCAAGTTCCAGGCCAGCTAGGGCTACATAGTAAGACCTTGTCTCACAAAAAGGGGAGTGGGGTGGACAGGGGCGAGACTTCTCCAGTAGTATTTCGAGATTAATATTCGTGCTTATCTTCAAAGCCAAATTGGTGACTGGTTCTTGAGGCTGATGAGGAACATTAATAGAACTGAGCTATTTGGGTTGATCCTCAATATGGAAGAGTTGCATTTATCATTTTTAAGCTGTAAATTCCACATAGCACCGGAGAGTGGATTTACTCACCCAGCCTCGGCATGATTAAAATATTGATTCTGCCTTCATGGATACCAACACATTGAACCCACAGATACATCAAGCCTGAGCATCCTAATAAGTCAGAATCACGGGTGAAGCCATCCTCTTTGGGAAGCTATTTGACACAAACAAGTGAGCAATACTAACAGATTGATATCGAAATATAATTTACATCCCTAGACATTTTGCCTTTGTACATATTTCATTTGATTTTCTTGCTCTTGGAAAATATGGTTCCCAGTTTGCACTTCAGTGTCTTAGACAGTCCCCAAATGAAACTGTTGGCTGTTGCTTCAGACTTTAGATTTTGCTTTTAAAATAAAATACCTGTTTGATGTCCTCAAGGAGTCCTGGCAGATTTTAATACATGTGCATAGAAATGTCAGGACTTTGAAGGGCATCATGAGGCCTTGGCTGGATCTGTCAGTGCTGTGGACATGTTGGCAGTCCACCACTGACATCCTTGGCTGTCGGATGGCTTCCACCTTCATCCTCACTGGCTCTGTGTTGTGGGTTTTCACATTTGCCTCAGGTGAAGAAGCTGCTGGGTTGTATTTCTGGAACTATCTAGTTCAATTCATCAAAGTTCTTTTTCCAAAGCAAACCACAGTTTTCCTAATATATTGGTCTTAGAATGACAAGCCTTTGAGGAAATGCCCAGGGTGGTGCTTTGTGAGTTTAAAACACAGACATTTGCCTTCAGCACTCTCCTGGGCTTGCACATACCCACTCAAGACTGTTGGTCCCCGGTGTGTCTGCCTCTTTGTGGTATCTTCTCTCGTTTTTTTTTACTTCCTATATTGCCAAACCCTTGTAAGATGTGCAACTGTCTCTTTAAACACAGAGAATAAATATTCAGAATATCAGCTGCCCTTGCTATGGCTTTTGGTCTCCCCTGCCCTAGCCTAGGCTCCGGGGAGACCCTCAGCTTGGGTCCAGCCACCATTATCGTTGGACCTCGTACTCAGAGGCTCACAGTGGCGGGCCACTGCAGCTTGTGGGCCACTGCAGCTTGCCATGCATTTTGAGCCTTGCCGCTCTCTTTCCAGCTGCCTGCTGTGGCCACCTGGTCATTGACCTGGACCACTCTGCCAGGGTGGTGTTTCCTCAGAACACAGTGGAACCCTTGGAGCCCTGACCACAGCCTTCCTGCATCATTACTTTTCAGGCCTGTGCCCTAGTGAGTAAGTACAGCATGAGATGCCAGCTTAGACTTCTCGGGCAAAGTCAGACAGCTTTCTGAGGAGGCAGCCCCGAAGTTCTGGCCCCATTCTTAATTTAATTGGTTACAAACAAACAAATAAACAATAACTTGCCCCAGGCATTTCCTTTTTGGAGTTTTAAATCATACTTTTCATCTAATCTTTCTGATTTTCATACACTTACATAATTAATTTTGATTATATCCATCTGCTAGTATCTCCTTCCCACCTGAGTCTTCTACTCACAAACATGCAAATATGGACAAGAGCATAGTAACACCCGCCAGACTTGCTCCACGTTCATGTTTTGCCGGTGGCAGCATCCTGTCGGGTCCCTGGCTTTTCCTCTTTGTACCAGACTCTCTGAGGGAGGACCTCTGGCTGTCTCCCCTCCATCTGAGGCAAGTTCAGCATGCACCACCTGGTCAGCAGGAGGCTTTGAAGCAGCTGCTGGAGGGAGGCTCTGTTCCAGGATCTGCTCAGAGTGCCCACAATGCTGGGCACCAGCATCTCATGACATGTCTCAGCCTTTGCCCCCAGCTTCCTCTGATCCCGCTGCTTCCTCCTTTCAATCTGCTGAATTTCGCTCTTGACGCCTTGAGTCTAAGCTGTGTGGTGTATTCAAATCTGGAGCAGCCTCTCCAGCTGACTGAGCTGTCCTATTTCCGAGAGAGCCCACAACGAAGAGTTTCCTGTTTTATTAATTATTTCACTTAATTAGAGCAGCAAGCCCAGCCTGCTTTGGGTTGATATTCCCAGGCTTTTCTCATCAATCTCTGCATTTTGTCTTAAATCTGTCTCTTGTGTGAAACACATAGTTGTGATTTGCTACTGTATCCAGTTGACAGCTTTATCATTAAAAAAAAAAAATTAATGGACTTTATTCTTGAGGGAAGTTTTGGGTTTATAAAGAAATGGTGATTGCATAGAGTTCCTAGATACTGCTCCCTCCCTCCCACCATTACTAATGTCTTGCGTTAGTGTGGAATAAATCTTAAAACAAATGAGCCTGTGATTCTACATTATCATTAACTGAAACCCGTAGGCTACAACTATGGAGCCTTCTAGCCTTGTATAATCTGGGTTCTTACCAATGTGTACCGTACCTCCTCCTCAGCTCTGCTGCGCTGGAATCTCCGGATGTCTCACTTGTTCATCTGGCCCTCCTCCCCTGCTACATACCACTACTTTTTAATTGGAGTGTTCAGTCTAATTTCATGTATTTAACTCACTAATGCATTTAATTCTACCCCTCCCTGCGGGGTTCCCAGTGGGTTCTACCTCTGGCAATATTATCTTTTTCTAGCATTTTCCTTCTCTTGTTCTTTAACAAGCTTAAATCTTGCCCTTTCTTTACTTTTTATTTTTATTATAATTATGTATATGCATGTGCGTGTCAGAAAGCAGCTTGTGGAATTTGGTTCTCTCCTTCCACCATGGAGGTACCAGGAATCCAACTCAGGCTGCATCAGGCTTGGCAGGAAGCACATTTTCCCACTAAGCCATCTTGCCAGACAGCCATTTTCTTCTCTTATGGAATATTTATCTACTCGGTCATGTTTCCAGCGTCCATACCATTTTTAAATAGTAGGGTGGGATCCAGGTTAGTTTTTGCTGCCGCTCTGGCTTGTCAGTGTCTCTGCATGGAACTTCCAGTCCCTGAAGTGGTTATAGGGTGTGGTGTGGATTTGTGGGACTCTTAGAGACTTACTTAAATGCCAATACACTTCTTGGCCCTGAAGAGACCCACAGATGCTCAGAGAGCCCCGCCCGTGTTGCTACAGTGCTTAGGGGCAGCCAAGAGCAGCTGCTCCAAGGCTAAGACATGGCCCCGAGGGGACTGTGGGCAGGCTGCTCACACACAGCACAGTGCACACACTATTGGCTTGGGCACCTCCCTGTCTCGCACATCTTCTCTTGTGGTTCCTACAGCTACAGCTGATTTCTTTTCCAGGCCTCCAGTTCATCTAGAAAAGAGACTGAGTGGGGCTTGCTGGGGTGGTGCTCCAACAAGCTTCGGTGAAGGTGGAGTTGGTTCATCTAAACAGAAGCCAGGGCTTGAGCAGCATCCCTGGGTAGGTGTCCTGTCTCTGGGGTGCCTCGTGTCACACTTCCCTGTCCTTCTATCACTGGGCACTGACTCCTGTGAATCCACACCCTCTGGCTGACCTTTTTACTAACTAATTTCTTTCCTTCTCTTCTCCATGAGTTTGTTATTTATAGGCTCTTGCACTGTGAAGTGAAAGACCTGGCCTACATTCTTGACTTCTTAGTGTTTGATATAAATCCATACTTTCAATGCTCCTCATGGCACCAGGATCATAGAACACTCCATGTTTTCTTACCATTCTCTCCACTGTGTGGTACTCTTGCCTTATAGTTTATTCTGTGTCAATTTTAAAAATCCATAAGAAATTGTTTTTTCTTATCCAGTCACTATTCCCTCATGTTTTCCTACCTGCTTACATCATCATCCATTGTTCTGCATCCCCCTTCAACTTTCAAGTTTCCAATTGCAGTGATTTGAATGAGAGTAGCCTCCATAGGCTCATATATTTAGATGCTTGGTTCCTACTTGGTGGAACTGTTTGGGAAGGATTCAGAGGTGTGGTCTTGTTGGAGGAGGTGTGTCACTGGGGATGGGCTTTGAGCTTTCAAAGGCAACACCACTCTCAGTTCTCTCTCTCTCTCTCTCTCTCTCTCTCTCTCTCTCTCTCTCTCTCTCTTTCTCTCCCACCCCTACTCCTCCTGCTTCCCTCTCCCTCCCCCTCTGTCTTCTTTCCTCCCAACCTCCTCCTTTCTTTTCCTGACTCCTGCTTGCAGTCTCAAGATGCCAGTTCTCAACTACTGCTCCAGAGCCATGCCTGCCTTCCTGCAACCCTGCACCCTGCCGCGATGGTCAAAGGACTCACTCTCTGAAACTGTAAGTCCCCAATAAATTCTTTCTTCTATAAGTTGCTTTGGTCAAGGTGTTTTTATCATAACAATATAAAACTAAGACACCCATGAATCCTTCACTTTTTAACCTTTGGAACACAGGTTATCAGGGGTGGGGGTGGGGTGTGGGGTGGGGTAGGGGGAAATCAAGAAGACTGCCAAGTTATATCAATAGCTTCCAGCCTGGAATTTGATGCACATGGCTGAAAAGCAGATTAAATACTGTAAGTAGAGAATCAGCATACTGGAAGACCTAGGAGAAGAAAATATTCAGAATAAGCATCCAGACAAGCAAGGATCAGACATGACCCACACCAGTGTCCGACAGACAGTGGGGAAGTGGCTTAAGGTCATGTGAGCTGTCTCTTCAAATAAAATGAATATTCCCCAGCAGCCAAGACAAAGGAAAGTAGTTTCAGCCTAACAGAGTCCAGAAGAAAAGACAGTAGGTAGACATGAATGGAGAGAAAGGCAAATGGTAGTTTTGACTTCTTTTCCAGGCTGTGTCTTAATAGAGAAATTGATTTCCAATTGTTTGCTTCTGGAAGGTGGCATGTCAGCCCAGCACTTCACCTCCAGAATTCCTGCCTTACAAGGGTGCTATTCTCTACTTTGATGAGCAATGCTAAACCACCTGAGGGGACTGGTCCCCTCCGCATTCTCTCCAGGGTCCCCACTTTCTCAGGTATTAGTTTGCCCTCCCCCATAGCTTCAGTATGATTTCTTAGAGTTATTTGAATTTGTATTTCTCTGGTTTAAACTAATGATTTTGTGTAGCACCCCCCCCTTTAAGCTTGGGTCTTGTTTTCTTCTCTGTAATTCTCTCATTCGTATCCCTTTGCTACCTGGTTCTTCAGCAGGGCCTCCCCCAGCAGACCGAAGGGTTCCAGCATGCTCTGCGTGGCCATCTGTCAGAGCTAGCTGTTGTGACTGTCCTCCGCCACCCTGGTCCACTATGTCTTTCCCTAATAAAAATCCTTCATTTTGATGTACTTAATCTCTTTATCATTTTTCCATGTAATTTGTGCTCTTGGAGTTTTATTTCAGAAGGATTTTCCCAACTCAATTCATCATATTATGCTAACTTTCTTTTCTTTCTATTGACTTCCTGTCTAGTTCAGTTTGGTTTTTGTTTTTGTTTTTGTTTTCAGGTTTCTTCTGTGTAGTTTTGGAGCCTGTCCTGGATCTCGCTGTGTAGCCCAGGCTGGCCTCGAACTCACAGAGATCTGCCTGGCTCTGCCTCCCGTGTGCTGGGATTAAAGGAGTGCACCACCGCCGCCTGCTAGTTCAGTTTTTCATATGAACAGATGCCCCTCTCCCTGGTGTTGGGCACAGGCACCTCACTTAATATTTTCTATGTAACAGTCAATTTTCCCAAGGTCATTGGCTGAGTGTGTTCTTCCACTGGCATGTGTCACAGTGTCACTAGCATGTGTTGAATGCCCCTGGTGCCCTCTTCAGGAACTCCCTCTTCTGCCCATCTCAACTATTTGTCTATTCGAGACTCAGTGCCACATTCCCATGACCTTGAAGACTGGCTTAGTATCTGTTAAGTCAAACCATCTGTTTCTTGTTTGTAAGATCAACTTAAGTGTTAGTGGACTTCCATCCACAGTGAAGTTTTCAAACAAGTTACTCAATTTCTAAAATCAAAAATCAGACTGGAGTCAATTGAGCTCTCAATGGATTTACTGATTGGTTAGGTGATAATTGACATCTTCACAGCAGGAAACCACTTCCCCCCGGGGTCCAGGTCATCTCTCCATTTATTCAGACACAGCTTCTATTCTGGTTTTCCCCAGAAGCCTTGCAGTGTACTGGCCCATCTGATTTGTAAACACCCAAGAATGGGCTAGCCTTGTGAATGGGCTAGCCTTGGGAATGTGCTAGCTTTGTGAATGGGCTTGCCTTCTGAATGGGCTAGCCTTATGAATGGGCTTGCTTCACTCATGCTTCTCATTGTTACAAGACCTGACATGTATGGGCTGTGCAGGGTAGTAGTGTGTGATTGTCATCTCAGCACTTTGGAAGCTGAGGCAGGAGGATGGAGAATTCCAGGCCAGCCTGGGTTCTAATACCAAGAGTCTGTTGCTGTTTTGAACTATTCACTTTGAAAACTGGTCTCATAATAAAACTTGAATGAGCAGTGTTTTTTGCTCCAACACACTGTGGAACCCATCTTGCACCCAGGTAGACCATCTCATAGTCTTCTCTCTCCCCCTCACATTCTTGAATCATTTCTTTGTGCTGTTGACCAGGACCTCTGCTAATGCCCAGTACCAGTGAAATGGGCATTCTGCTTTGTGCCCTCTACTTGGAATAGGTTTACAGGTTTTCTGTCTGTGCTGTAAGACTGGCTACAGATATTTGTTATTCAAATAAGAGGATTTCCCCTCTCTTACTTTGCTAAGCAACATCCTAAGCAATATTAAGTCCTTTTCCTCCATCTATTGAGACATCTATTTTTTTCTTCTTACCTCTGTTGTTTTTCTCTGTTACTGTCTGAAGCTAATTCTGTGACTATAACTGTGTGCCTGAGTGGGGGAGAATTCTTTCTTTCATAAGATTTCAGACGTGCATGGCTGTGGAACCACACTCTTATAATACCAGCACTCAGGAGGTTGGAGGATCTTAAGTTCAAGGATAGCTTGGGCTACATAGTGAGACCCTACCTTTAAAAAAGTGTTTTGTTTTAGTGGGCCCTGGAGAGATGGTCAGTGGTTAAGAGTACTTGCTACTCCTGCGGAGTACCCAAGTTTAGTTCCTAGCACATACATTGAGTGGCTCACAATTGTCTGTCACTCAGGCTCTAGGGAGCATGTACACAAGTGGCATATGTACAGAGAGACATATAGATATGTACATAAATGAAAAATCTTCAAAATTAATAGGGGGACATTCACCCTACACAGACACCCTTGCAGGAAAAATACCCACACATCTAAAATGACAGTTAAAAGGGGCACATACAATTTGGTCAAGTGTCCCCAATCTTTTAGCTTTCTTCCCTGGGTTGGCAGCATTGATCTTAGACTTAGAAGTATGCTCTGCAACCAGGATAAAGTGCTGCCGAAATTCTGGTAATAACCAGGGCTACTTACCAAAACTGGGCCATTATCGCTCCAAGAACACTCAGGATTATATTTGCAGTTGGCATGACTTCAAACAGTGAAGAGGAGGAACGATGTATAATGTGATCAGGAGTGTCCGTACAAAATGTCAGCACAGCTGCCCTTTGTCAGCGTGTTCCCGAAGCATGGCCTCTGGAACCATCTGAATGAGCTTAACGAGCCATTTCTCAGAGCGTCCTCTGGGTCCCCTTTGGCTACCACCATCAGCTCATAAAATTGGGCTCATCAGTTGGAGGGATGGCAGACATTTGCTGCTACTTAGCCCTGAACTCTGAAACAAGGCATTCCTCTCTGAGCAGCTCAAGACCATGATGGAGATTCTGAGGGTGACTCCATCAGAGCTAGCTGTCAATCCTGAGACAGCTCAACTCTCCTGCAAGACTAAATTTAATTGAAAGCACGATGTTGTTTCTTCTTGTTGTCGGACTCTTGTCAAGGCCCCCATTTCTCACTAAGCTTTTCTGAGGCTCCTTCTGGGCACTGGGCTGCATGGCTGCAGGAGTCAGCCGAACGCTGAAGGGTCACCCTGTGTGTCTCATGGAAGATGCATGCATTTGACGACCGTGGGAACAGGCTGTGCTCAGAGAGGCGTCTTCCTCTTCCGATCTCTGTCTCAGTGACTTCAGGAGTCTCATCCCCCTTCCCTCCCTGGCAGGAAGCCCTCTTCAGTCTCATTTGTTCCTGACGTGGTTTCTGTGGTTTTCAAAGAGAGCAGAAATGTTCAACCATGCTGGTTTCCTCTTTTTCTACAAACCCGCTATTATCTCCCTGGCATTTTCCTTTGAAAATTGTTTCTGGGTTGAGAAATGCTTGTGAGTATGTCTGGAGGCACTCCCCTGCATCTTACACTGTCAGGCACCCTGAAATGTTGTTGTTTGCTCTGTGGGCATCATTTTGGCTGCCAACATCTCACTGGTGGGCGTAGACAATGTGACTGATCTCTGAGGAAGCTTTTCCCTGAGGCTGAGGGTGCGGGGGCTGTGGACCAGGCCCACAGCTAGGCAGGCATGAGGACAGTGGTCAGCTGTGGCTGCTGACAGTCTGGGATAACGGGTCTCATTGCCATATCTCGACTTCTTTCTTAGCAGGATCACCTCCAAGGACTCCTTTGACTCTCCATTAGCTTTATCTGTGGTAGGGTGTCCAACCTCAGAGGACGTGTATTCCCTCTACAGAGCCCACGTGGTAAGTCCTCATCTCCTGTCATCTCTCAAGTGAGACATCCGGGCTTTGGGAAGTGGAGTGTGAATCAGAGCAGTGGGGCTCATTCAAAGCCTTCTCTCAGCCATATTATGATAAGACCCAGAAAAGGCCCCAGGATCACTCTCCAGTGTCATAGGAACCTTTTGTGACGGAATCTGTGATTTTTCCATCCCTGGGGATTCTTTAGTTCTTCTGTCTACATGAGCCATGGGGTGGGCCAAGCCTCTGAGTGGGTCACATCCGAGAACACACTTCTTGATACTTATTTCCCAAGTCATTGTTGACCAGGAGAAATTGAGGCCAGGTGTGAGAGGCGTGGCAGGAACTCTGGAGGAAAGTACAGAGAAGGTTGGTTAGATAAACACAACCATAAAACAATGGAGAAGAGTTAAGCTCTGTCAGCAGAGGCCCTGGATGGCCCCCTGAAGGTCATCTGTCTTCTGTCCCGAGTCCATGGGCCTGCGACAGTATGGCAGGTGCGGAGGAGGCACAGATGACTTTAAGGACCTCACCCAGGTCATGGTGATGCCTGCCCCCTTCACTTGATCCCAGTACTGTCACCTTTAGGAAATAAAAATGTTCTTTGTTTTTCTTTCATACCTGAAAAGGTGACCTGCCCAATGATCACACCAAAGGCTTTTTCAAATGTTAGTACCGGTCTGTTTCAGCAAGAGCCATGAAGGTGTCCGTGTAAGTGAAGATGTGGGGCTCGTGCTGTGTAGGGAGAAGGAGAGTGTGTGGGGGCAGTAAAGTGAGGCAGGGAAGATGTCCACAATGGCAGCCACTGAGGGGAAATACAGGACCCTGTGAGAGGCACTGCCAGGATGAGCAGAACCCATCCCCAGCAGGAGACACTGAGGGATTGACTGAAAATTCCCAGCTACCAGCAGCCTGGAAGGAACACTGCAGAACAGGCCAGAAACAGTCGTGGGGTTGGAAGGTGGACAGAGATGGTGGGAGACAGAAGGACGGGAGGTCACGGAGTCATCTGTGACTGTAGTTTGTTAGGACAGGCCCCAGAAAATGAATACAGCACTCATGCATGACCTCTTCCTAAGGTGGCCACCACGAAGACCTGATCTACCTACGTGTCTCCACCCCTAACAGCAGAGAGAGACACCTTCCTCCCTGCCTCCACATGACCATGGCCTGGACTTGGCCATTTACCTGGACAATAGGATGCAGCAAAGATGAAGGGATCCCATTGCCTAACGCTGTGGCATCCGTGGTCAGCCATCTGTTGTGTTGGCCGGCCAGCTGTCCTGCACACTTTGATGAAGCATACTGCCGGACTGGAGTGGTCCGACAGAGACTGTAGATGACTGCCACTGGCAGGAACTACACACACCCTGATACCACAACTGCAGAGTCCGTGTGTGTGTGTGTGTGTGTGTGTGTGTGTGTGTGTGTGTG
>CABHPH010046530.1:34940-50696 GCA_902168325.1 Peromyscus nudipes | reverse complement strand
TTTTTTTTTTGGTGTCCATACCAGTTTGCACTTATGTAGCGGAAGTTTTTTCTGTGTCCCACCCAGTCCACAGCCACTAAGATGCAAGTACACACACAGAGGCTTATATTAATTATAACTGTATGGCCATGGCTCAAGCCTTTTGCTAGCTAGCTATTATATCTTAAATTAGCCCATAACTATTAATCTATGTATCGCCACATGTTCCATGGCTTTACCTGTGTCCCATTATATGTTGCTCCTTGGGCAGCTCGCTGGCATCTCTTCACTCAGCCTTCCTCTTCCCACAGTTCTCCTTGTCTGCTTTTCCCGCCTATACTTCCTGCCTGGCTACAGGACAATCAGTGTTTTATTAAATTAGTGTACAAAAGCATTATCCCACAGCACACTTATACCAACAGTGAATAGCTGTTTCACTTTCCCCATAGGCATGCTAGTGCTTGTTGTTATTTGTTTTTAAAAAATTTGGGAATTCTGACTTTAAGACATTGGAGAAAGAAACTGAGGAAAATACCAGAATGTGCAAAGAATCCCCTTGCTCATAGATTGATTGGATTAATATTGTGAAAATGTCAGTTCTACCAAAAGTAGCCTAGAGATTCAGTACAGTACTCATCAAAATTCCAATTCAGTTACTCATAGAAATTGAAAAAAAATTCTTAAAATTTATATAAAAACTCAAAATCCCAGGTCAGCCAAACCATCCTGAATACAAATACTGCTAGAGATACCACCTCTCCAAAATGAAGAAAAACCTTGTCAATCAAAATAATGCAATACTGACATAAATGTAGCTAGAGTTTTCCTGCCTGGCCCTCAGTCAGGACAAATTTCTGTCACCCGCCAGTCCCACAGCCACTCAGACCCAACCAAGTAAACACAGAGACTTATATTGCTTACAAACTGTATGGCCGTGGCAGGCTTCTTGCTAACTGTTCTTATATTTTAAATTAATCCATTTCTATAAATCTATACCTTGCCACGTGGCTCATGGCTTACCGGCATCTTCACATGATGCCTGTCATGGCGGCGGCTGGCAGTGTCTCCCTCCACCTTCCTGTTCTCTCAATTCTCCTCTTTGTTAGTCCCGCCTATACTTCCTGCCTGGCTACTGGCCAATCAGTGTTTTATTTATTGACCAATCAGAGCAACACATTTGACATACAGACCATCCCACAGCACATAAACCCAGACACACCAATCAATGGATAGAACTGAGGACCCTGAAAAAAACCCATCCTTCTCCTCTTCATCCCAACTAGCATTATTTCCCTAACTAATCATTTTTAAGGATCACTTTTCAATTTCCAGACAAAGATTGTCAGTGAGATGAACTATTCATTTCAACACATTGAAAAATGGTTAGACCCCTCTTTGTTGAGGGAATGTGGACCTTTTCACTTCTTCTGCAGACAATGCCTTGAGACAACTGTCCTTAACTATCACTTCTCATTTCACACAGAACAGTGCATGCTTACCTGTTCTGATGTTATCAAGAAACATCCACATATGATACCTTCGTGTCCAGTCATTTGGTGTACATCTCCCTTTACACTTGTTAAAGTCACCAAGAATAAATAACAGTCTAAAGCTCATATTCCCTTCCATAACCATCTTTCTTCCTGTATCTTCTACATCAATCAGAGTAACTCTTGAGTCTTCCTTGATTCTGTTCCTATTTTTTTTTCTGTTCCAAATAGGGCTCACTGTGAGATCTCAGGATTCTCCCCATCTTGAATCCATCCACTTTCCTTCTGTGCCTTCTGCTGCTCTGGTGCAGGGCTTCATCATTCCTTGCTTAAGTTTTGGTGTAATTATCTAAATCTTTTCTTGTCTTTAGTCAGCCTGACCTCTCACCCATTAACCTTACGGTATCTGGAGTGTGAAATCGTGTCCCTTCTCATCTTTAAAACTCTGATGATTCTTCACTCACCTCACAATTAAGTCTAAGATCCTTAGTATAACTTAAGAATCATAAGCAGTTTGCCACTTGCTCTCTTTTCTGGGAGCATGAGCCTGGTGCTTTTTTTTTTTATATATATATATGCACCACTTTCTCTGCCTATTTGAATCCTTTGAAGAGGTGATGCCTCTACTTAGAGTATCTTTCTATTCCCCTATGTATGTAACCCTTTCTCTTGTATTCCTCCAAGATACTGGCTTTGAATAGATGCTGTCCTTGATCCCACCTTTTTCAAGGCTGAGTTCCATACCAGATCACAATCCCTAGGGCTATAATTATACTGAACTTTAATTCCCTGTTTACTTGTTTATATTCCTGAACAGCTTCTTCTAGACAGGGATTAGCTTGTTCCCCATGCCCAGAAGCATCAAGCCTAGTGTCTATATTATGGTTTTTGCCTAATAAATATTAATAAGCAAAGTTCCCAGATGTGTAAAGGAAAGATTTTGGCCATGGCAAATCTACCAGAGAAGGGCAAACCTATCAGAAAAACACAAATCACATTACAGGTTGTAGCTCCTTTATTACTCCCAATCTTCAGCTTCTTATAATTGAATATCTAGAAAAAGTGTATGCAAAGTGAGCAGAGAAGGGTCTTCTAATTAGGCTGAGTGACATAGTTTCTTTTCCCAAAGCATTTTAATATTATTTTAAAGGGTGCTAGTTGACTGGTAAAATTTTAATATGTGCACAACAATGCTTTTTCTAGGTTCCAGTTATTTCCAAACTTGGATGAAAAGTCTGATTCAACTGGCATAATTGTATATCCTGAGTTCTCAACTTTTCCTATTTCAATTCTTGGGTCATGTGTGGTGATTGGTCAACATACATCTAATCAAGTGTGAAGTCAGGTAATAAAACACCTTCAGATTCTGGACTTGCATTGTGCTGTCACAGGTGATAGACTTGTGCTACAATCTGCAGCCTTGATTTTTCCCTTGGTCCAGGGAGCTGTACTTACAAACTTTTAAGAAAAAGCCAGGTTTCAAAATTTACAGTTCATTTCCTACATGCATAGTCACCTAAAGAAAATTCATAACCCAAACCTTAATAAACAAATAGCAAAAATGTATATAGGGCAGAGACAGGACAGCATCTCCTGGGGCCTTTGAGTGTTTCTTTGGAATTGTATGCTATCTGAATTTCGTCATTCCCTCCTGCTTCTGCCAAGTCATCATCTCTGGAATCTGAGAACAGTTTAAAGTGGGATTTCACTGCTGAGGGCTTATGATCGATGAGTTAGACCACATTCCAATGTGAATTCATGTCTTGTTTTAATTCCTCTTGTAGAGGAAACCTGCCCAGGGAATCCAACGAGCCCACTGCTTACCAAGTTGGAAACTAGATGTGCTTCTTCTTATTACTCTACATTTCCTTACATACTTCTATCTAGAGGTTGCCTTGAACTCTTTTTCTCATTTCCTGTCTCCCCTGCTTATCTAAATCTTATTTTGCAGGTTCACTTCATTTCACTGTCTCCTGTAACTAGGGCAAAGATCATGGTACTTCATCATTCTTGATATGATATTTCATTCTCTCAAATTATTCCCCATTCTTTTACAGCATACATATATGGTTCACTGTGGTGTACATCTCCTTATGACTATTTAAATAATGTGCTCCTGTGAAATGACACATTCCTGTCATGTTATTTAAGGGCTTATCCAAAATCAGATTAACACAGGGAGTTATTTGGACTATTAGAAAATTCTTCTGATATTTTCTGTGACTTCCAAAATTATCAACTAGAAAAATTTCCATGGATTATGCCTCCCTGGCTCTCATTGAAACCATCAGTTTTTGTTCCTATGTTTTTCTTCTTCCCACGTGGGACTGTTCTTAAAGAATTAAAAAATAAAATTATAGGCTTAGAGATTAGAGCAAACTGGATAACTTGATTCTTTCTTTAATTCCCGGCTACAGGGAGGAAATTGGATCAGTTGTATTTCTTGAGAGAGTGTCTGTGGCACATAACAGTGAGCTTGTGCCCATGTTGACATAATAGCCACCCTGACATTTGGTCGCCATCTGTACCTTCCATTGTCTTCACCATTCTGCAGTAAAAATGGCATCTTCTAAAGAATCAAACAAGAACTGCAACTATATTCTGGCTTGGCAAGTTGAAATTTTATTTTATTTTATTTTGTTTTTTATTTTTATTTTATTTTATTTTGTTTTTTTATTTTTATTTTATTTTATTTTACAATACACTTCAGTTCTACATATCAGCCACGGATTCCCTTGTTCTCCCCCCTCCTGCCCCCTCCCCTTCCCCCCACTACACCCCCTATTCCCACCTCATCCAGGGCAAAGCCTCCCCCAAGGACTGAGATCAACCTGGTAGACTCAGTTCAGGCAGGGCCAGTCCCTTCCTCCCAGGCCGAGCCAAGCGACCCTGCATAAGTCCCAGGTTTCAAACAGCCAACTCATGCAATGAGCACAGGACCCGGTCCCACTGCCTGGATGCCTCCCAAACAGTTCAAGCCAATCAACTGTTTCACCCATTCAGAGGGCCTGATCCAGTTGGGGGCCCCTCAGCCATTGGTTCATAGTTCATGTGTTTCCATTCGTTAGGCTATTTGTCCCTGTGCTTTATCCAACCTTGGTCTCAACAATTCTCACTCATATAAACCCTCCTCTTTCTCACTAATTGGACTCCTGTAGCTCCACCCCGGGCCTAGCCGTGGATCTCTGCATCCAGATCCCTCAGTCATTGGATGGGGTTTCTAGCACGACAATTAGGGTGTTTGGCCATGCCCTTACCAGAGTGGGTCATTTCAGGCTGTCTCTCGACCATTGCCAGCAGTCTATTGTGGGGGTATAGAAAGATCACTTTCCAATAATGATAGCTGGTGAAAAAGAAAACTTAAGTGGTAAATACTTAAAAAGAAGATGACATTTGAGATGAAAGTCTAGAGTTTCTGTTTGGGGGCTTTATGGCTCCGTAAATGACATGCAGAGAGCCTGTTGAAAGTTGCTCACAATCCCAATTGGCTTTACTTTGCAACAGGAGTGGGCAAATAGTCTTCATGAATCAGAGTCCCAGTTGACTCTCTCCTGGTGATATTCCTCTTTTATTTGTCAGAAACAGTACTGATCAATTGAATCTAAAAATATAAGAAGTAAAGCAAGATGAACATGAAAATATAATATGAGACCTAAAGAGAATTTCTAAATTATGTAGTTTAGCTGTTCTCAGTATAGACTTTGGACTATAGGCCTCTTTGGAGATCCGATGAGAGGGATTTGAAACTCTCCTCAGATATGTGAGTATCTCTCCATAGAAATAAAGTTTGCGGGGCTGGAGAGATGGCTCAGAGGTTAAGAGCGTTGTCTGCTCTTCCAGAGGACCTAAGTTCAATTCCCAGCAACCACATGGTGACTCAAACCATCTGTAATGAGATCTGGTGCCCTCTTCTGGCCTGTAGGCATACATGCCAGCAGAACATTGTATGCATAATAAATAAGTCAATCTTTAAAAAAAAAAGAAATAAAATTCACCACGTAATTTCAACAGGAACTTAGAAGCCAAGAGCCTTTTAGTGGTGTAAGTCCTCATCTAGGAGACTGCAGGACCTGGAACCTGCTCTCCCATAGTTCCCTGGAAGCTGAGGCAGGACTAGATCCAGAAGGTTTGTATTTTTGCCCTAGAATTGGCTGTTCAGGAGACATTGCATCACTATGATCAATGAGCTACCTGTGTTCTGTTCTACATGCTAAGGCTGTGGAACCCTGCCATACAGGAAGAGTACCCCTGACCTTTGATCATATGGAATGACCTCACCCCTAGCAATTGCTGCTGCTGTTTTGCATTGGCTTGACAGCTCCCCATGCTGGTAAAGTTACCTTTTGATTGGAAAGGTGAGCAGTAGCACCCACAGCTGAGCAACTACTACTTTTAGAATCTCAAATTCAATATTTTCTCCATTCTCTCTAATTATTGTATTCAAGGTGATTTGGAGTTTGCTTTGAGAATTTTCTTTTTCTTCTTCCAGTTGGCTGACTGTTTCCTTCAGGGCCCTGGTACTGATAAAGATAGCAGGGACAGAGGTGTGCCTCTCTGTTTAGTCTCGAATCATTAGTTGAGCTAAGTCCCATCATGGTGTCCGGCTTGATAACTGCATGGCATGTGAAGTTTGGGGCTACAAAAGCCATTGGTTTCTTAACTTTAGATGGGTCTTTAAACTAGAATAGCAAAACACCGTAATCAGAAGTGAGGGGAAAGACCATTAACAAGAGCCATGCACACACCAGAGTCAGTCTTCCACTGTGAGTGAATGAGGAAAGCTTTTATCTTGTCAGAAAGTCCCACAGAATATCATAAATTGCTTCAGACAGCAGATATTACAGATAGGAGTATTCTCTTCAGTGCAATAATGCCCCAAACATAGATCTAAAAACAGCTGTCCAATATTTTTCTTTTTTTTTTTTTTTGCAAGTTGTTAAACCATCCACAATGTCATCTCTGCAGGGTGTTCCAAGTTAAACCCAGGAATGGATCCCCATACTTAATAAAGGGGTTGTACATATGATAAGACTAGGGGCACTGTCTGAGTGCTTCCAAGTACCAGTCACGGGGGAGATGCTTCTGCAGATGTTCAACATTTGCTCTTAGGAAGTCCCTGTGAAGAAAGTGGGGGTAGCTTCATCTTTAGGGCTGAGAAAACTGGGGTCTATAAAATATTTAACACAAAGATATATAAAACAAATCTTTTTTCCTTTCTTTATTATTATGAAATTTTCTATTTTACATACCAACCACAGATCCCCCCTCCTCCCTCTTCCTGCTCCCCCAGACTTCCCCCCCCAGCCCACCCCCCATTTCTTCCACCTCCAAGACAAATGTTTGTATGTGTGCTTACAGCTCAGGCTTTCTCGTCTACAACAAATAGGTTGTAAAGTGCTATATTTTGTATGTGGTTTGGAAGTGCTATTATTATTTTCTATACACATGTGCATTGAAATATTATCAACATATACTTTATATGTATACGTAAATATTTATAAACATTTGTTGGTATATCATTAATACAAATATGAAATTCAGAAAATATGAGCACATATGTTTATACACCCCTCCAAATACACAGGCACATAGACGCGCGCGCACACACACACACACACACACACATACACACACACACACACACACACACACACACACACACACACGGAACAGTTATGTACCAAACACAGCTAGAACCAAAGCTGGCCCTGATGAAGAATTCTCTTCTCTTTGCAACCTTGCTTATATAGTATATTTTCCCTAGTCCTCTCCACAAGGTGTATTTCTAGTACAATTATATTAAAAAATATATATATATAGTTTAAAGTTTGTATTGCTTATTATTATTTTTCTAGGAGGCTTCATTTATCACAGTGTGATGTTCTTTAATTGCTGTTTAAATAAGATCTATCTGATGGTAGGAGAACTAGAAAAAACAACATAGTTCCTGAGTAGCCTGAGAAGAATCTGCACAAGGTTATGAAACCCAGAGTTTGACCAAATTGCTTGTGTTTTGTACTAAGTGAAAATGCTCTGTACGTTATTTAATCTATAATACAGGACAGAATGGCCATATCTTTTGGCTGAGTGTAGACATGTATCCATTGACTTTTATTTGTATTTTGCTAGTAAACCCACAAGGATGGTAATTGGCATACGATTTTCAATGTCTTTTATCCGCTTAGAAATAAATTCATGAAATTACCTTGTGGTTTGTGCCTAATAAATATTAATAAGGAAAGTTCTCAGAAGTTTGAAGAAAAGTGTCTGCCATGGCAAACCAGCCACAGAAGGGCAGATTTGTCATAGATGAGCAAATCACATTATAGGTGATAGTGTTTTTATTTATCATAGTCATCACCTTCTTTTGACTGAGTAAGACAGACAGGGTAAGCCTCAGCCTCTGCTGTTTTCATTTCTACTAGGGCCCCAAAGAAAATAGCCAGCAATAGGGGAAAAATTAAAAAAAAAAAACCTCACCAAGTTTATTGATTAATGCTATTGCATGCCCACTTAGTGCTGAGCAAGGGTGAAGTGTGTAGAGTGTGAGCATCCACAGATCCATTCTGTCAGAGGTCAGGCTCAGAAATCTCAGGTCCCACATTCTCCTCTCCCTTATAGATGGCTTTAGAAACACCCTGATAAGTACATGTTACCCCAAGGGTGGAACAGCACCAGTGTGGGGGAACTGTCCATGATGCAGGATGCCAAAAGAGACATGAGCAAAATCGAGTGATACCAATGAGCAGTCAGCATTTGGAAGGTGACCTTTTCTTCCTGAAAAATAATTTTGTGTTACCAGACTGTTGGACATCAAGGTTCCCTTCTTTATAAAATTTCATAAAAACACTCTGATTCCACTTTATGTTTCTCAAGAGCCAGCTTTCACAGGGTTTTCCAATATCTTGCAGTGAGAAAGCAAGCCATTTGTATTCCTAGCAAGAGGAAACTTCTGTAATCATTTCTTTTCTCACTGTTTCTGCTCCACTCACTAATGATAAGATTATGTTCAGGATAGGCACTTGGCTCCCCAAGCAAAGTGTCTTTTCCCTTCTTTCTGTGAATGGCTATGTGTCCCAAGATGTCTGCTCTCTCTGGAGGGAGCCAGCTCTGTATACTTGTGTTCTGTGCTAGTGAGTGAGTGCTCACTGATGTGAATAGGTTGTGTCTCTATTGGCTTGGTTGTCATGTTTATGAGAAAGGCTTTCAGAGAAGTCCCTCACCCTGCCTGCTGGCCCCACATCATCATGGGGAGGAAATGAGGCATCCTGGTAAAAGCGCAGCCTTTGAGGAACAGGGTACAGGCTAGGGTGATCCTAAGCAATCATTGTGTGCCTGAGCTGTGTGGCAAGTAAACAGTAGAGGGAATGGGGACAGAAAGAGAGGGTTTTCTGGATAAGTTCTGTCTCCGCAACTAAGTCTTTCTCATGAAGTCATAGAAAACCTCCAGTGTGGACCATGAGTCATCCTCTGAACCAATTCCACTGTGTGAAGTAAGCCTTGAGGTTTTTGGTAAAAGAAATGCAGCCTTGAATGACCTAATCACAAGTCCTTCTCATCATGCCCCTGTGAGTAAGGGCTCCTGGGCAAGCATCTTTCTTTACAATAGGGAATCAGGTGGAACAACTTTATATCTGAGTTCTGGGCTCCAGTATCTTGTCAGTTTGTGGAATATTCAAGCAAGCCAGACATATCATATCATGGGAACCTGATGAGTCCTTGTCCTCTTGTGTCTATATCACTTGTTTCCTATAGCCCCTGCTCATTCATACTGCTTCTGAACTCCAGTCTTCACATGCCTTATGTACATGCAATGTCTATCTCTGGGCTGAAAGTTTCTGTGATAATGATTTGTTGCAAATTTAATCTGTTCAGTATTGATATCATATATTCAGCTATCTCTGACATAGAGGGTAAAAAAAAAAAGAAAACCTAGGTGATTAAAACATGGTACATTCAGCTTTTCTACATCCACAAGTAGAATGCATGTTCAACTGAACATGCTCTCTCAATGCATGCTCTCCTGTAATTGGCACAGGGCAAGAAGTGCACCTGCAATTTTCATCACTGTTTCCTGTGTGTCTAGGTCAGAGGCACCTGATACATAGTAATTTGTATGAATCTGTTGAATGAATGAATATACAAATCTCACAGGCACTCTTGGTAAAGGTTTTACTGAATGCTCTCTCTTCAGCTATATTTACTAATCTGAAATCTGGTGAGTTAGTCTGCTCTCCATCGCTGTGACAAAATATGTGGGACAGGAAACTCGAAGCTTTATTTTGATTTATGATTGATTTTGGGTTTCAGCTTACATTGCTTGGCCTTGTTGTTCTTTTGATCAGTTGATATGTCATGACAGAGAACACACGGAGGGGAGGAGGAAACCTGTTCTGTGGCTGAGAGGGGAGGGAAGGGGTAGGGACTGGTAAGGTCCTTCAAAGGCATGACCTAACTTCCCTCAACTAGACTCCCTCTATAACTTAAGGCTTCAACCTTTAGATATCACTGGCTACTGACCATCTCTTAGTACCTGGCCTTTGTGAAATATTTAAGATACAGACCATAGCATCTGAATGGGATGAGGTCTGTGAGAAGAGTACACAGGTCCTCAGCAACATAGTCAAGTCTTCCAAACTCAGAGTGGGTGTTGCAGGCAAGATAACAGGTCTAGAACAGATGTTGGTGACATAGCCCACCTCTGGAGATTAGTATTATATTGAAGTACTTTTGAGGATTCAAACATTACCAAATATTGGTGATTTGGGCTATACTTAATACCTTTTGAGACTCCCTAGTCTATGTAAAGGAATTACCTCAAAATAATTAGGAGGGGAGGATGAATGGCTAGATAGACAGACTGATGTATGTATGTGTGTGTGTATGTGTGTGTGTGTGTGTGTGTATTTTTAGGCTGTCTTTGCAAAGCTAATTTTTCCAGAGAGAAAGCTGGTGTGCAAAAGAGAGAAGATGGTGTAGGGGAGGGAAAAAAAACCTTTTTTTTTTTTTTTAGCATATTCCATGATTCACTGTTCACAAGGCCGACATACCATTTCTCATCTGTACTGAAACAAAATTATCAGCAGCCACTTACCTCAGCCACAATAATAAAGTCATGTCAGGGAAAATCTGGCCTAATATAAAAGTTAGAAAATTCATTTCTTTCTCTTTTATTGTTTCCATGAAAATCTGAATCGGAGAAGAAATTTGAGAACCCTACAGACCACTGAGTATCAACGTTTCTGGGCTTCACATCGTCTCCCTTCTAAGTCTTTGTTTCGACACATTTATCCACTCTTCTAATCGAGCTCTTAGCATCTACAAGTATAAATCACGTCTGGTTTGCTGTAGAGAGGACATGTTTCCTGCTTCTATCTTTGTTTTCCTTTTAAGAAATTATGAAGACGTTGTTTAGCTTGTTATTTCTCTCCTATATTTTTACCCAATATCTTTATTTTATTCTTACTTGCTTTTCAAAGGTAAAGATCTCAATGCATTTGCTCCCCTTTTGGGAACCTTTTACTGAGTCCTATGCTCACAGCAGATTCTGAATATCAGTCTTTGCTGTTTGCTCATTTGGGAGTGGCCACCAGATATATTCCCTTTTATGGCCATATTATTACTGAAAAGGGGATTAAACAGAATTGTGTCAGTCTGTCTGAGGTTATGCTAAATTGATTCACAAGACACTCTGAACCCTGCATATTGAAGCAGTGGGAAGCACTGAATAATTTTTATCCAGCAGCATTTAAGCTGGGCAGCACTCCAGATGTTGCTTAAACTGCGTTAACGGTTTGATGAATCTTGTGTTAACTGCTGAGGAAGGCGGTGATACCAGACACACTGCCAGTCCTTGCCATATATTTTTTTTTCTTTTTGGCATGGATTTGTAACATATGAGCTCACTCACGGAAGGGTTGAGCTCGGCAGCTGGAAGGACGATGGTCAACTGGATGATATGGAATGAAGGAAACAGGTGAAAAAAGAATAAACCAAATCATTCTTTTGACATTTCTAGGTATCTGATATGGGAATAGAATCGAAGGGACTTTCCTTGTAGGTTACCCTACGACGTCTGTTTTAGTGTCCTTGGCAGGACTCTTTAAGGGATGACTAGTCCAAAATCTCATTAACCTAAGCTTTGCTGCTCCTTTGGAGGTAGGAGCAACGCAGGTGGGTGTGAGTATAGAGTGTAGAACACCAAAACCACCTCAGCCACTGGCACTAATTGGCTCCCCTGGGAAGTCCCAAGAGAAGCTGTCAATCTTGAAGACTGTTTTTGTTTGTGATTTGTTGTGATTTCTCTTCTGTTATTCTTTCTCCACCTCCATCCACATTGCCTGTCCTTGCACAAATAAATGGTTGTTCCCAAAGTACAAATAATTAGAAAGACAAGATAGACCTCACATGGGATTCAACTATGTTTCCTCTGCTTTCCTGCCCTTCCTCCATTCTTGCCGTGACTGGAAGACAGTCCCTGCTCTGTGAGAGGATGCTTTCCAAAGTGTGGCTGACACAGCTCGAAAGATCGCCTGAGAAATTCATTGGAGCAGCACACTGTCCCAGTGTGTTATAGAATGTGATTTCTGGTTTGCCTAAAAATGACTTTAATTCCACTCTTTTGAAAACTGACAGTGTGACAGTCTTAATCCCACCCTTAATTAGATCATTGTATTTTAAGGTTAGATTATGGGGTAAGGGAAGCTACATTTGAAAGATTTGGAGAATAAAATAGAGGCTTTCTGTAGTCCTGGGGATGATGATAATGATAATAATAGCTACTATTTAATAAGCAATTACATGTGAATTAATTACTCTGGTCCTCTTTCATAGGAAGATACAATGTCTCAGAGGGAATTTTGTCCAAGGTTTCAGACAAGTACAAGGTCAGGATTTGATCTTAGGTTTGTCTGACTCCAAATGCTTGTGCTCTTACCTACCACGCTTTGCTGGCCTTTTGTTTCATTTCTGTCTGGGCTCTTTTTGTCCAAAATACCAAAGCAGTTCAGTTATTGACCTAATCTGGCAGGCATACCTTGCCGTATTTGAGGAACAAAAATATCTCAAGGGTAGTTTACCAGTCACACCTCTGTTTTGTTATTTCACATGGTATGTTTCAGGTCTAGGTGTTGTTGATGAAACCAGGTGATGAGTTTTGTGGTGCAGAGGGTACCTTCTCCTGATCTTTCTTACAATGAGATAGATTAGGGGGGTGACTAGAGAGATTTGGAGGAAACTTCTCTCTTCCTGTATTACATAGACTAAGCTTTGTTCTGTCCATCCTGGGTTGGGGAAGCTTCATTTCCTCTGGTCAATATGTCATGTAGGATACAGGGTTAGAGGACATTCAAGAGAACAACTGAGTTCAGAAATAACATTTTTATTTGTTTCAAACATGTTTGAAGCTCAGGAAATTGACAGTTTCTTCTTTCTGAACACACTTAATTTAAGAAGCTTATGTTTGGGGTAGTACTTATAAAAGGATTTAATCCTGATCAATGAAAATTGATTTTTTTTTTAAAAAAAGTTTACAATCTTTAAACCTGAGGCATTCCAGTTAGGTTGTAAGTGCTAAACACAACTTTCCCACTGGCTTCCTAATGAGCAAAATTAACTAGGGGCCATCAGTGCTAAGTAATTCAGATCAGCCCCAAGCATTCATTTGCCTACTTCAATTGAGGGATTTCATTCTGGTGGTGCTTTTAATGTGGTTCAAAGGTAGGTCATTGAGCTACATCCTTAAATTTCTAAGCCATCTTAGACTCATACCCTTTCATGACAGACTTAAAGAGGTAGAGGAAGATAGATGGGAGAAAAGGAATCACCATGGAGTGAAAAACTGATTCTGAAAATCAAGTTCAGAGATTAGCTAGAGCCCTCCTCTCAAATGCAGTTTGAGCAACCATTTCTGTTCTGCAATCAGGTTGTTTTTTGTTGCATGAAGAAGTAGGGTACAAGTGTACCTTTACAGTTCAAATCATACTTCAGCCACAATGTTTGTCTTCTCCTGTGGTAACCTGTGCTCAGAGTAAAAATTCACTAGCAAAGACCTCAAAGTCAAAGTTTCTTTTGGGTCTTCTTTCATTTTTATGTCTCTCCATAGGTTAGATAGAAATTCAATGAACAATAAAAGGACTGAACATTGAGACAAATAGAGAGAGAGGCGGTCTCCAGTCCATGTACAGGCAGGACAGTTAGGCACTGACTCACAGCCTGTCTGGAAAGGTTAGCAATGACTTTGAAATTTTATCTGGACTATCTCTTTTCCTTTGGGCAGAAGTGTTCTTAGACTTTCCCAGTAGATGATAATCTGTCCTGTATTTTAATGAAACTTCCAATGTGGAGGACACAGGCTCCCTGAGGAACTCATTGTGAAGTTTCAGATGGCTATCTGAGCCAGATTTTGTTGTCTATTTTTACTGTTTGTGTTCTCCATGGGGATGATCAACTTTTTGTAAACAGGATTGAATCTATATAAAACCATTTTATGTGGCACTTGAACAGACTGACAGATATTTATGAAACACAACTGCCATGGGGATCAACTAATCCAATTCCTTCATTGTAACTAGTGGAAGTCTTCTGCCATCCAAATGAAATAACCTTTACTGGGCTCTTTCTTTGAAATTCATGTTGTATTACTGACTCAGTTTTCCCTATTCCTTCCCATTTTTTTTTTGCAATCTGTATCTACTGTTTATATTTTCTTCTCAGTGTTAAAATCATGTTGGCTCTTTTAGTCTGTATTCAAAACATATGGCTATTTTTCAAAGCTTAGTCTATGTAATTCAGGAAGAGAGAAGTTTCCTCCAAATCTCTCTAGCAAACAAAATTTTTTTCTGTTAGTTGATTTTGTCTTTCACATTTTCATACATGTATATAGCACAATCTAATTACTCTTATCTCCCACCACTGTGTACAGTGGTGAATGCAGAGACTCATAGCTACTCAAGATGGTGAGAGTCAATGGTAGTTGAATGCTAAGTCTTAGATAAGACATTTATATGGCTTTTTTTTAAATGAAAAAGTGGCTGTTACCACTGAGCATGGAGTTGCACACCTATAATTCTAGGACTGGGAAGATTGAGGAATGGTGACTATTAGTTCAAAGTTAACCTGGGCTGCATACTGAGACCTTCTTTCAAAAGGGAAAAGAGATGGGGAGGAGGAGGAGGAGGAGGAGGAGGAGGAGGAGGAGGAGGAGGAGGAGGAGGAAAGAAAGAAAGACTATGAAGAGTGGTACCTGGTGTTGATGGAAAGTCAGAGCAGCAGGGAAATGTCTCCACGGCTTGGGCTGCAGTGCTCCTGCTGAAGCTACAGCTAGGGGGCTGTGATTTACTCAGCAAACCTGAGCCTCAGTTTATCACTATCAGATGAGGGGCCAGATCACCACCAATGTCCCCAACAGGCTTCACATTAGGTATTAGCAGATACACAAAAACTATGCAGTTTATAAAATATGCAGATGAGGCATGGAAGCAGATGAAATCAACTGCAACAGATTTCTTTCCTCAAGTACTTGGTTTCACATATTCTAGGTTAATAACACAAGAAGTACATCATGGAGCAAGGTTTTATTTTTGTTTTTGTTCCAGTGACTTTTAATATAAAACGACACAGCTCTTATTATGTTACTGGATTTTCACACATACTTTGTTGATGATCCTCCAAGCCTCTGCCCTCTTCCACTGCTTCCTTCTGTTTTCATGACACATATATTCTTATTTCATTACTCTGTTTTAAAAAGATGTCTTTCCCCCTTTTAAAATGTGTGCTCAGTGCCATCCAGCTTGACCAGATCGTTGGAGAAGCAGAAGGAACTGCTCATTCCTTGGTGTTTATTCCAGTGTTGAGGCAGAATCTAAGTCCCTACATATGGCCTGCACATTGTACACTCCATGCCTTTCCTTTGCACCACTAAACTCTTCAAGAGTAAGAGTCTTCCTTATTTGTGTGTAAAGAGGGTCTAGTCTAATGCTTGGCTCAATGACCAATGGTTAGGCACACTAATGAGTGACTCAAATTTTCCATAAATGGAGAGAGCTACTGTAGCTAGAGTTTTTTTTTGCCTGGCCCACAGTCAGGACAAATCTTTGTCACCCGCCAGTCCCACAGCCGCTCAGACCCAACCAAGTAAACACAGAGACTTATATTACTTACAAACTATATGGCCATGGCAGGCTTCTTGCTAACTGTCCTTATATCTTAAATTAATCCATTTCTATAAATCTATACCTTGTCACGTGGCTCGTGGCTTACCGGCATCTTTACATGCTGCTTGGCCTGG